>WAAG01068074.1:0-22026 GCA_013390105.1 Tichodroma muraria
AACCAGTCTGGGGTTCCATGATTGTGTTTCTTTTACTTTTGGCTGCGAAAACAAATTGTCCTTTCCGTATTTAAGAGTCTGAGAGAACAATTCCATCAATCCTTATTCATGACTCTATTCTGAAGTACATTGGAACCGAATTGCAGAAACTTACATTCTATTCTGGAAGTACAAATTGCAGAAAGGGAGGCGAGATCTTGGACATGAAGGATGATTTTAGCTCAGGAGCTCCTGGGTGCAAAGTGCCACTGGAGGTGTTTTGGGCTGGGAATAGAAGTGAGGACTCTGACCATGAAAACCTGAGAGGTTCTGGAGCAGTGTTGGGGCAGGGGCTGACATTCTGCCTTTGGGGTCGAACCCCAAATTCCCACCAAATCAATATTACTGAGTGGATCCAGTGGATACCAGTGGCTAATTCACATCTCCAAATCCCATGACAAATTTGAGAATAGGTCCCTGGAGCAGAAGCCTATAAAGGACTCATAAACTCCTTCATGTGGGAGCAGCAGAGAATCAGGCTGGGTTCAAGGAGCCTGTGTGTTAATTCCTCACACTTACAATCCCCCTTCCCACCCTTTTTATATCAACAGCAACAATGATGTTCAGTTTGGGAATATCCCCTGCCTGAGCTTTCTGCTTTATCATTGTGTTCCTACAGAACGGTCCTGTTTAAATTAAAAATTTAAATTTCTAATTTCTAATAGAAATTCCTAATTAGAAAACCCTCAATTACCTGCCAGAAAGGCTCTGCAGATACTGGGACACTCTGAAATTACCCCCAGTTTCTAGAATTTAACAGAGCAGCTCCTTTAATATTCCCTCTCAAGGGCACTGGAGAGCAAAATTAGTCTTTTGAGAGCAGTTTCACTTAATTAAATAAAATTTACATGCTTGAAGAATAACCTTTGTAGCATCTGGACAAGTTTCCATGGGTTCATCAGGATTAAAGCAGGAAGGTCTGAGCTCCCCCAGACTATCCTGGCAGAGCTGAGCTCCAAACCTTGACCATTCCAGAGCTCCAAGGCACTGGTTTTGCACCACTCTGCAAAGTGTTTGTTGGATCCATGGCACCTCTTCCTGGTCAGCTCTGAGACCAGAGGATGAAAGTTGAAGGATCGGGAGGGATGAGTCAGGAAATGTTTTGCTTTTCCAATATTCCGTGCAGGGTGGAAATTTTGGAGGAATCCCTGCTCTAAGATAACATTGATTGCAATTTCTTACGTACTCTGTTTCAGCTAAGTGAAAAGAAAATAACGAGCCCAGTGTTTGGCCATGGAGATCTGCCTGGTTTAAGAAAAAACCAACCAAAACACAGCCCAAATGTGTAAAAAGCAGGGAGTGAATCACTGGCAGTGGCAACTCTGTCAGAATTAGGAAATTAAGTTCATTAAAGGTGTGGTAACTTAATTTTCTATGCAAGCATGTAATGACGAGGGTTGGGCAGAAAAAAACCTCTCAGACATCCAATTTAACACAAACCCACCCAAAGCTGGCAGGGCGGAGCTCCCCAGCTCAGCCCGACCTCCTGGCTCCCTCTTTGGGTTGCTTTTGCTCTGAATTGGCCAAATTATCCCCAGACTGTGTCCTCTCCGTGTCCTCTTGATGGGAGCAGTCGGGATCTGGGGGTGCCACTCCCCAAACCCCCCAGAGGAGCTCCCACACATTTCCCTGCTCCACGAGGGAGGAAGATGAACCCCAGGCAGAGCCATGGCCCTGCTTTGCCCTTATCCCCTCCTGCTGCTGCCCAGGACAGGTCACAGACTCCTTGCTCCATGTTTTTATCCATTTTTGTTCCCAAATATCCACATCTGTGGCATTGGTCATTCCCTGAGCCTTTTCCACCACCCCCAGGACTGTGGTGGTGGCTTTTCCCCACCTGGGTTCAGGCTTTGGAGTGCTAATTGCTTTAAACCTTTCCATAATTACACAAATTGCTGGAATCATCTAATACTCCTGTTAAGATTCAGCATTCCCTGTTGTTACGGATTCTCCAAGGTGTATTTATGGATAGGTGCGTGGTGGATGAACAAGTCTCCCCTCTGATCACTGGGGGAAAACCTGGAGATGAAACCTCCTTTCCTCCCCAGACTGAGTCAACTTTCAACCACTTCTGGATTCAGACAAAGGCGTAAAACCAAAGAAACTTCAGCCTCAACCCCAGTTTATGGTCCTTTTAACGACTAAAACTTCACAGCTGCCTTCCAAATCACTCTCATTGCCTCGCTGCTCCTCAAGATGCTTAAAACAAAATTAAAGAAAATTTGTTTCCCAAACAAATTCAGTGATTTTACTCCTTTCCAATTCCCCTGTGGTTGCCCAGCCCAAGCAGACCCCAGGTTAATTTATTGAGGGAAAAGGAATCTCTCTGTTTATATCTGTGTATTTAAAACAAGAATCCTGTCCATGTTCTCTAATTCTCTGTGTAGGGTTACTTCTATAGCCAAAATTTCTGGTGGCCTATTAGCACTATATAAAACCCTAAAGATTTCCTGTTCCAGCAGGCAGCAGGTTTGCCAGAAAAGCTGAACTGGATCCTTCCAGGGAAAGTCAGTTCAGGAGACACCAAAACACCACCAAAACTCTCCGCTGCACACGTAGGCTTCTCCCTAAATCCCAGCCCAGCGTGGTCCTGCTCTCCTTGTGCTTGGGAATTTGAGGGGTTTAGGGAGCACTGAGGGGTGCACAGATATTTTTGGGGCGGTGCTGCAGCCCTGAGATCCTGGGGGATGTTCAGCCAGAAGTGAAGTGAAGCGCCTTCATGGCTCCATGGATAAGAACAAGGACCAGGGAGAGAAATTTGGGATTTGGTTTTGGTGCATCTCCTTTAGGATTCCCAACCCAGCGCCCCTATGAGCTGTGCCCAAAAGCAGGGATTAATTTAATTCCAATTAATTCATTCCCACCACCTAAATCAAACTTGAGCTGTGGCCTCCCAAGGAGGGGAGGAGCTCCAAGGAACCCTCCAGGATCTGGGGCTCCATCCTCGTCACCGTGGGCCGATGGAGCTCCAGGGGCCCCAGAGCAGTGGGGCAGGTGACTGGGACTGACGTGGATTTTTGACACTGCACATTTCACATTGCTGTGTTTTCATTTCGCCTCCTGGAAGCTGTGAGGGTTGAACATTATTAAAATTTAAAAAAGAAAAAAAAGAAAAGGGCAAAAAGAAAACAGTGCAAAGCAACAAGGGAGGTTTCTGTCCAAAAAAAAGTCCGAAACTGGCTCCAATTGGACCTGGGTACGGAAATGCTGGAACTCGTACCCTCCAGTGGCAAAATAAAACAGGCTACCATTATTAGAAATTTTCTACAGCTAAAGATGTAACATCATAGCTAAATTCAGTCAGAGACAGGTCGAGCAACAAAAACCAGGAGCCAAGGCAGTCTAGTCTGGTCTGAAACCTGATTCAGGCACCAGATTATGAATAGATTTAACTGGTTTGCCAAATGAAAATGTAGATTTTGGCAGTGTTTGGGCTCCTTTTATTTTTTTATGTTTTTGGTGTGCTATATGTGGAGTCCTATTGCGCGCTGTGGGGATATGAGAAAAGAGCCTTTTTATATTATATAACTGCTGGAGGCTCGTGTGAGTGTGTGTGGAATAGAAAAAACACCCTTAACCCCCTAAGTGCCAGAAAGGAGCTCTGCCTCAGGGCCCTTCAGGAGGGACCACACTCAGCACCAGGAGCCCTGGTGGCTGTCACATCCCTGGAGGTGTCCAAGGCCAGGCTGGACAGGACTTGGAGCAGCCTGGGATGGTGGAAGGTGCCCCTGCCCAGGGCTGGAGGGTGGACGAGACGATCCTTAAGGTCTCTTCCAACCCAAACCATTTTGGGGTTTTGTGTTCACAGCCAAACCGGTTCCAACTTTCCGTACAAACCTGGAGAGATCCAGCACCCCCTGCAAGGCTGGCTCAGGTCTGGAATTGTCTGCCCACCATTTCTGGGATAACAGCTCACACCCAGGGCCTCCTTCTTCCTTGGTCATTTGTAGAATCAAAGAATCACAGAATATCCTGAGCTGGAGGGGACACAAGGATCTTTTAAGTCCAGCTCATGGATTAATCATGCATTGACTAATTAAAGTGAAAAAGCACATTCATCTCCCTATTTTCCATGGAAGTCCTCTGCAGAATCATCTGAAATGCCTCTGAGAGAGATAGGTGGGGATTTCAAAGTGAAAAAAACACTTTTAAAATGCCCAGAGGCTGCAGCCCCCACCCCACACGTTCATCAGGAAAAACAAGCAGGAGATCTCTGGAGGTGCCTTTTGGTGACAGATCCCAGCTCTCCCCGGTGGGTTTCCGCTCTGGTTCCCGTCAGGTATGTGAGCTAGGAAGGAATAAAAAAGGCAGAAGCTCCGAGAGGAGAACGCAATGGAGCCGGGGATGGTCAGGGGAGGAGGGAGCAGATCCCTGCTCTGGGCCTGCTCTGGGCTCTGCTCCCTGCCCCAGGAGTCCCTCCTGTCACACAGAGCCACCACCTGCCCCACAGCACCCGAGGAGCACTCGGGACACACAAAGATCATCCAGACCAACTCCTGGCCCTGCACAGGGCACCCCAAAACCCCACCCTGTGCCTGAGAGCATTGCCCAAATGCTCCTGGAATTCTGGCCATGACCTCTTCCCTGCAGAGCCCGTTCCTATTTGCCCTCAGCTCTCCCAGCCCAAGGGCTGCTTTGTTGCAGGCTCTCCACACAGCCATCCTCAGGTCACACCAAGCCTCAAGGAGACATTTCTCACCTCAGCACCTCTTCCTGGACTCTCAGTTTTCTCTTGTTTATTGTAACTTAAAGAAAACCCCTCAAAAGGGCCGGAACCCCCCTTTGCCAGTGGCAGCCAGGTGTGCAGAGGGGACAGTGCAGCACGAAGAGCAGGGACAGCTCAGAGCAGCACGTTTCACACTGGGCTGGAGCATCACCGAGGAGAATCCACATGCTGCTCGGGATGTTCATTAATCATCCAGCTAATTTGTTTTCACACAGGAGCGCTGACAGCAAACGAGTGTTATTGTAGCAGCAGCGCTGCATAATCCCGACTGTTATGGGTTTAGCAAACGACTGCTCTGTGTTCACTGCTGCTCCTTCTCCATCCAACTGCAATTGTAAATTGTAAATATATCTATTTGTATTCCCATCTGCTGAAAGGAGCAGCCCCACCAGCTGTGGCCAGGGGGATGAAAGGATTGCTGCTGTCTGTTTCTTCCTCCTCCCTCTGGTCCTTATCTCAGGAACATGAGTTGAAATCTGGCCCAGAATTTACTGAGTGTTCAGAGAGTTTTTATGAGGCGATGCTTTTGCAGGCTGCTATTGAGAATATATATATTTATATCCATGGGCACACGTGGATTATTGTGGCTGAGGTTATTTCTCCAGTAAATCTCTCTCCTATTTGTACACAATGTGCACAGGCAGCGTTCACACGAGAGAGGAAAATAATCCAGTGGTTAAGGTTAACTTGGGATTTGAGAGACCTGGCTTTAATTCTCCCTCTGCCACAGCCTTCATTTGAGTACACATTATATGTTTATGTCTATGTGTACTGTGGAAAGGACACAGAGGACATTGTCTGAATTGTCCTCCAAAAGCAGACCTGAGCCCTCGCTAGGCCTGGTTCTTGGGGGGAATCCACGTTCAGCAAAGGGTTTTGATGAGCTTTGACCTTCGTGGAGCAGGGATAGACTTGGACGCATCCTTCAGGCCAAGAAAACCCCACCCAGCCCTTCCTTTCTGGCCATGCTGGCTGAAAAAGATCTTGGAACCACGGAATGGTTTGGGTTGGGAAGGGACCTTAAATCTCATCTCATTCCACCCATTGCCATGGCAGGGACGCCTTCCACAATCCCAGGGTGCTCCAAGCCCCGTGCAGCCTGGCCTTGGCACTGCCAGGGATGGAGCAGCCACAATTCCCTCCCACATCCCACTGGGAGACCACAGGGGTGGACAGTCCAAAGGGAAAGATGGGATCCCATACAATGACCAACCCTTTCAGAGGACCCTAAGTAAAGCTAAGGAATTATCTTCCTCCCTCTCCTTCTGCTCTTCTCCTGGATCCTTTACAGAGCCGAAACTCTCGACGCTTTTTGTCAAACTGCTTTGCCATCATAGCAAAGTGGAGGTCAGGGAGCAAAACTGGGTCAAAATTCAACCCCACGTGATTTTAAAACATTTCAAGCTTAACTCTAGGAATGATTTTGAAACAGATGGGCACCTGGTCTTTCCCAACATGGTAATTCCCTGCACTGCCTTATTTGCAGCAATACACTCCTAAAAATCCAGGGAGCCAATAAAGAGAGGAGAGGAGAGGTTTCAGGTGTTTACTGGCTGTAAAATTATTAATACCAGCTTCAAACATGTGATTGTGGTGTTACTGCTGATTGTACAGCATTAAAAAAAACGTAACAATAAAATATTCTAAAAAATAGTAAAATAGAAAACCATTTGTTGCAAAAGTTTCAGGGTCGCGCACGTGGCCTTCATTACACGGAGATTTTAAACGTTTGGATTGCTGCAAATTTACAACAGAGTCCTGCAGAAGGGTTTGTGAGAGTTCATTTTAACCCCTCACCAAACACACAGAAAAAAAAGAGACCAAACCCCCCCAATCCAGCTTAAGGAGGAGCTGAGGAGATACAGAAGAGACCAAACCGCGAATACGCTGACACCCAGCTCTACCTGCGCAAGGAATTCTGCCTCCATTCCCTGTTTGCCTCCGTCCTTCGTGGCCTCTCCCCCTGCAGGAAGGCCGTGGTTGCCCTGATTTGTTCCCTCGTTCTGTCATTAGAGGAGATCTTGCCTTGCCCCACGGGGACCCATTTTTCTGTCCTCGCTCTGGGATCCCCGTTCATCAACCCCGCGTGTCAGGAACCCAAAACACGTCTCCGCTTCTTCCTTCCCCTGCTCTGCCGCCCACAGCCCGACAGCCAAAAATGTGTCCGTGTGCTTTATGCATGAGGAGAGGTGACTACTGATGCTCGCAAATGTGTGGTCATTTTTTTTTTTTTTTTTGCCTGTCAGAAAATCAGCCCCTGGAACCACTGATGCCTTGTGAAATTACGGTCTAATGTAACCAGCCGGGGTATAAAGTAACCAATTTCTTTATTTTTTAAGAAAATTGTTCTCCTGGAGGTTGAAACACAAAACCAAGACATGGATGAAGTTATTTTTGTCCCAAGTCAGGGGAAATTAATGAAATAGCACCTCCCATTCTGTTGACATTGGCCAAGGCTGCCAAAGTCCTCGGTAATATTGGGGTTCCCGTTATGGGGAATGCTGTAATAACAGGAGGGATTGGGAATATTATACTGGTGGGAATGTCCATGTCAGGACAACAAGAGGAGCTAAGCTCGTGCTTAACTTGAAGCAAATCATCAGTTGGAGTCGATAGTTACAAGGCTGTGATGAAATATCTCCTTACATGCTGGATCAAATGTTATAAGGAAAAATACGTGTCCTGAAATCCTGATTGAGACATCAGGATCCATCAGCAAACATTGTCTGAAAAAAAGCAATTCCTCAATAGATATCCAGGAGTGTACATTCATATTTAAAATGCTTAGATTTCTCTAATTGGCTTGATTGTTTTTAATAATCATGACGTGTTCAATACTGGGTTTTAGGAGCCACTCTTCCCTTTCAGTCCCAGAGTGAAAATGTTGCTCAGTAGATTCCAATAATTTATCTTGTGCTTTCAACTCCTCCACACAAGAGCCACGGCTTCTATCAAACTTGGCATTGCGACCTCCACGGGATAAATTTGGGAGGGAAATGGCCCAGAAAGGCCAAAAATCCACAGGGAAATAAGGAACCCCTAGGTAAGAACACCACATATTGTTCTTGGCCAAACCAGCCATTATTCAGCATCTATTTTTGATAACAATCTCTGAAAATCCAGATTTTTTTTCACAGATATATTGGTTTACTGCAGTTCTCCGTGGAGTCTGGCATTCTGCACTGCCAGCTCTGCGCTGCAGCAAAAACTCTATCCCAAATAATTTGTCCAGTCAACAACAATCGCTCTACATATTAATAAAAGTGGCTTGAAAAGTTCAGTATGGGAGCTAAAATTTGTTTTAACTCCGTGTGGTTTTGGAAGCTGGAATTGACATTTAATCTCGTTTTTGCTACAAAATGTCTTTGACTGTGTAAGTGTGTAATTATATGCCTCAATATAATTAATTGGAGGACATTATTCTCTTCTCGCAGAGAGAAGAGGGATTATGTGGAGTTTCATTTGGCTCCCAGAGACACACTTTCCTGAGAGTATTTCCAGTGTCATTTTTTTTTAATTTAATCTCTGTTTATAGAAAACATACCTAATGAAGAGCCGGTTAAACAGGCATCAGAGGAGGAGGGGTAATTCCAGCCCAGTTTCCACTGGTGTTCCCGTGGAACAACCCCATCCATCACTGCGGGGTGGCTCCTCAGGGGTGTGAGGATGGGGATGGGTGAGGAAGGAGCTGGAATCAACCCAGGCTCTTCCCCTATCCCAGTATTCCCAGTGCCAGAGGGCTGGCAGGGATCCCGTGGAGGAGAAGGATGGGGTGATGCAGCGATCCTGCTCTGGGTTCAGTTTTCCCTCTCCCTGAGCAAGGATCCTGTGTGCAAGGAGAGCAGTGGTACCCAACCAGGGATGCTGGACCTGAGCCTCATCCTGCTCCACAAATCCCCAAACCCCAAAGCGTGGCAGGATCCCCGTGACAAGGAAAAGCTGCTACTCAAGTTTGGGACAGAAAGAAAACCCAAAAGGCCATTGCAGCACCATGGGGCTCCTTGGCCCCTCCGGAGAGAGATCCCATAAACGTTTCCCTTCTCATCCTCCCGATGCCAACCACAGCAAATTGTCAGCAGGGTGTGAAACCCAAAACCTGCTCCATGAGGATCCTGTTAGGAGCAGACCTTTGCCCAGGAGCCCTCCTTTCCCCATCCCATCCCATCCCATCCCATCCCATCCCATCCCATCCCATCCCGGGGTGCCCCCACTCCCCTCCTAGCTCTTGTACAGCATCCAAGCTCCCTCATGGAAACAACCCCGTGGCTTGTTTTCCACTGTGGCTTCGTGCCGGATTTCAGGCTCTTATTTGCCTTTTCCTGACGCGTTGCCCATCACGTTCTGATTATTGAGAGTTTTCTTCTGAAGAGTTACCTGAGGTGAAGCCTAATTGGGCTGCAGGAGGATGCCAGGGCTCGGGAAGGCTGCCAGCACCGCCGGGGGCTCCCGCCTGGACAGCGATCCCGGTCCTTTCCCGGCCTGATCTCACATCCAGGCTGTAAGGGAACACCAGAGATAAAGCCTGGGAGAGAGCTGGGACCAGCAACGGGGCCACTTCAATGCAGGGAGACCCGTCAGCCTTTAGTAGAATATTTAATATTTAATGTTTAATACGTTTCAAATGTCAGAGTACAACAAAGGCGAGGTTTCACGGCTCCTCACTCCAACCCTGGAAGAGTTTCCAGGCTCTGGCTGGATTTGGGAATCCAGTAGTGGCTACCAACACTATCCCTTAATGCTTCAATAAAAATATTCTGTTTATTCTGCCTTTTTCTGCCATTGCAGGCTGCGTTCTGCCACCCAAAATTGCCCCAAGCGTGTCCCAGGGGGCATGATCCAATTCCTGAGGCAGCTCAGGGGGCTGGATCCCAATTTGCTTTGCTGCCTTCAGGGACTTCCCTGGCACTGCTGGCCTGGCTGGGAATGGCTGGAGCTCTAGATTATCCTGCCATGTCCATGTATTTAATAATAATTGACTGCAAACAGCAGGACTCAGCTGGGGTTGGTGTCACCACACCAGTTCAGGTTTGTTTTCCCTTCAGTTCCCACCTGCTTTCATCTGTTTCTGGCTGGGCAGGTAATGATTAAAGTGTCAGGTCCAAAGTCTTGGCTCTTCCCAGTAGATCCAATTATATGCTGGTGGAGAAACCTCTTTATTTTCCTTCTTGTCTACCAAGGTACCTATAATGGGTGTTTATCTATTAACAGAAACGCAAGGGAGGGGCAGGGCTCAAATGCCAGCACAATTCCCTTTCCGGACATCAAGAGCTCATGTAAGACATGATTAGCAATGGTAAAACCAGCAAAATGTCTCTTCATGTCTTCATGTCTCAACCCTTGGCACTTCAAAGCACAAACATCAGCTAAACGTCCCCATCCAGTGATTTTCAGGAGGTGTTTTAAACAGAACCATCTCATCAGGATGACAAGGAGGTGGTGGGGGAAAACAAAATTGAGAAGAAGACATTGAAACAGAGCTGAAAAGGAAAAGAGAAATAAAACATTGAAACAATTTCGATTTTCTGTCTCACGACTTCTTTTCGCTTCAAGCAAGCGCTGGAGAACATTTTGATGTGGTCTGTGGGATTGTTCCCTCAGAGATGATTAAAAACAAATTCCCTCAGCCATCAGGGCTTTTGATACCATCATGTTTTTCCATCTAATTTGATGGAAATCAAATCAGCCCAAACGATGACTAAACTGGGGAGCAGCGCCAGGGCGACCAGCCCTCTCCCAAACAGCATTTTCCTAAGCAGAGGTGGCAGAGGCTCCTCCAACAAACTCCGAGTTTCCATTTTTAAGTGTCCAGCAGACCATGCACGTGTGCACTCACACAAAAACCCAAAGAAACCAAACCCTTTATTTACCATTTCTCTACAATCAGATGGTTTAGAGATTAAGAGAAAAGGAGAAGGGGGAGAGGAGGGGGGAAAATCGCATGGGAGGGACGAAAAAAACAAGGCCACGTTTTCTATCTCATCCAACTTTACTTTTTTTTTAGATTTTTTTTTTTAATTGGGTTTTTTTTTTTTTGCTGTTTCCAGGGCCGTGTTGTGACTTTGACAAATGATGATGCGGGGAGAAGATTTATGCGGGGTCTTGGAGCATTAGCACATTATCACGAGCGAAACAGAGCCCTCGGCCCTCCTCTTTGGGGAGCCATTGGAAACTTTTTGGGAAGTGATCTATGGGCCCAAGCCCATCGCAGGGAATGCTGTGGGGCTGCCCCTGGACGGGGTCTGGGATAATGCCCAGGGAGAAGACACTGAGCAGGGGATGAGGAATGGTTCCTGAAAACCCCTCCTGGAAAGGAAAGAGGAACCCTCAGCTCTCGGGGGAGCTGAGTGTTGAATGATTTAATGGCTACCTTTAGGAAGTGCCTTTTGCTTTATTGCTGCCTTTCTTTTTTTTTTTTTTTTCTTTTTTTTTTTTTTTTTTTTTTTTTTCCTTTTTTTTTTCTTTTTTCCTTTCTTTTCTTTATTTAAGGGAAAGAAATCGCTTTTCCCTGGCTTTCACCTCACCACCCCAACCCAGTACCCTGCAAGTCCTGACACCCTTCATCAGCAAACTCTTAAAAATTGGATTTTGTTGGGCTACCAGTGAACAAATCAAGGGATTTTAGGAGCAATTTTGGCCAGGCTTCTTCTACCAAACACATTTTTGTACTGCCCTGCCCCAGGGGTTACCTTGAGCTCCTTTTCATGGATATTTTTCCATAATATCCAGCTTTGGAAGGGTTTGGATCCACCTTGAACTTGAACCGAGCTTGAACTCGTCCTCCTTCCTAAGACTCCCAAGCTGTTGAGAGAGGGTCTGATTGATCAGGACGTTCTGAATTGATCAGTTGTTGAAAAAATTAACAACGAAAAAATTAAATTTAAATTAATTTTTTTTTATAGTGCCCTAAATTAAATATATTCATGTTTGCTACAATTTCTGAGTTCACTACAGAGGGTTTCCAGTGCTGCCAACTCCATCCTGGATCCCTTTTCCTCAAGAGCAGGGCTGCAGGTCCCAGGATTAAACTGTTCAGATTTTCCACAGAGGTGTCAGAAATCTCATGGAAAACTGGTGGGATTCTCAGAGCTGCTGGAGGCATCGGCCCAATGCTCTTTATCCCCCTTCCCTGCCAAAACTCCTTTAAAATCCCTCCCATTCCCTGCCCAGGGAACTGTGAAAAACTCAGTTTGCGCTGACATGAGCTGCTGCTGATTCTTTGTCCTCCTAGAAGCAAATTTTGGATTTTTAATACTTCCCTGGAATTAAGATTGTCTTAAATTTGGGGAGTGAATATCAGCATTCCATTCGGTCACGTTTCATTGCATTCTCCAATCTGCTTTGATATGCAAGAAAATCATACAGAATTTCAAAGTTTGTGGTTTTGATTCTGGTTCATCTCTTGCTGAAATCTCAAGGCCTTTTTCCATTTTCCAGACTTTTATGATCTGAAATTCCAAGGAAGAATTAAGTTTGCAGAATGATTTAGCTTCAAACAACCAAAGCAGAGACAATTTTCAATTCCAGAAGGATTTTAGACTTTTTTTTTTCAGGAATTTGTGTATCTTTTCTAGAGCTACATAAGCTTTAGAAGGCACAATAGTCACACAGAAATTATTGAGAAACTTTGGGGTATCTATGAGAGAAATGCACATAAAAATTTTTAACAGGCATGAGAAACTGTAGAAATTGTATTTTTGGCCCCTAAAAATCAGATTGATTAAACTGGTCTCACTGGAAACTCCATTTTTTGGGCTAAATATTGGCCACAATTGAAGAATTAAGTCATTAATTTCTTACCTACAGTGGTCGGAATATTCTGTATGTCTTGGAATGTCACCATTTATTTGGAGATCTACGTAAATAAGTAAAAAAAAAAACCGAAAAAAACCCAACCAAAAATAGAATTAGCAGAAAATAATTAAAGTTTCGAGGGGTAAGCTTAACACAAGAGGGTTCTTTATCACTCAGAAATCTGCTGCACATCCGTGTTTTGACCAGAAATGCTCCTGAAGGAAGAAAAAAACCTCAACCGCCCTCATTTCATACACAAACCACGCAAATCAAACACATTTTATAAACAATGAGTGGGGAGAGCAGAGATTTCAGGGCTTCCGTGGAAGAGTTGAAGGTGCCCAGAGATAAAGAAAACATTTTGGAGGCAATGACTTGGATCCTTTCAGCACCATTTCCAGCGTGCCGTGGCAGGATGATGGATGAGCCTGCAGCAGCCTCGTGACAAATTAGGGAATTCTGACAGATGTTTGATGCTCGGAGCGTTTTTCACTTGAAAGGGAGCCCTGCTTTTCAGGTGCTCCCAAGTTCTCCATGGAGTCTGGGAATTCAGTTATCTGGAGGACAGCAGATTTCTGGAAAGATCATCAGAGCAATCGCCGTTGTCCAGGTTTTATAATGGCTAAAGTGATGCAAGCAAAATGCAGGAGGGATGGTGGGACAAAAATCAGGGATTAAAAACTGGAGGTTTAAAAACCTGGATATTTGGGATGATGGGATGACAACAGCAGTGTGGTCCCAATTCTCCAGGCATCTTCTTTCGGGAGATGGAGCCTTTTATTACCTTTCTAATTTATTTTTGCAAACTGTTCACTCCTGACATTTTACAGCGTGGGGGATTCGTCTGGTGGTGGCGTCCTCTGAGTGATTATCAATTCTCTGAATTATCAAACACGAGGATAGCAGAAAACAAGGATTTTTGGATTAAACCCCCAGCACGGTACAAACCTAATCTCCAGGAACCACTAATGATCCCAATTTCACCAGTTTCCCTGGTTTGGGAGCAGCCTCAGCATCCCAGGAGCAGCTCAGGGAATTTTTTCCAAGTCTCCTTTCCTTCCCTCGGTATTGAGATAACCTTTGCCGGTGGGTTCGTGGCTTTGCATAAACCCACAGAATCGGCTCCAACATTTTATCATGGATAAGGGGGGAAAAAAAGAGGGAAGAAAAGAGCATTTTCCCCAAATAATGCTGCTCAGTGTTGCCTCCAGCCCCACTCGCGGATCCCGGCCCGTGCCGCTGCCCTTTCCCTGCTGGACAAAAACAGAGCAGTGTTTGGAGAGAGCCCTGCTGTAATTGTGGGCAGTTCTATGGAGGGGAAAAATAATGTGGTTTGTCATCAATCTCCCGGTGTGGCACACAAGGGCTGACTTGTTGAAATTTTGTAGGCTGTATTTACAGAGAAAACAGAGGCCTGGTGCTGTGCAGGGCCCTATCAGGCCCCGGGTCTGGAAGAATCATATCGGAGCGAAAGGGAAGGCTTGAATCATAACCTTTTAGGATACTCGAATCCATGAGGGAATGAAAATTGCTCTGCTCCTGTGAGCAAGATCAAAACCTGGACAATTTAATTATTGGGCAGTTATTTGTGGGCAGAGACACAGACTGGTTTGAGGCAAAAGCTGGCAGATGGAAATCACTCAGGTTGCTGTTTTACACAGCTACAAACAATGGGGAAATGGAAGGATGGATGTTCCAACCTTGGAAAATGCAGGATGGAGGAAAACCAGGTGGTGTGATGAGGCAAAGGCAGTGAACTGCAAATGGCAGTTGATACCATGATGATTTTTTTTAACCTCTCATATATTCATATATATTCATATTCCTGTATATTCTCTTTTTAAACCTCTTATATATTCATATATATACTCATTCTTATATATTCTCTTTTAAAACCTCTTATATATTCATATTATGTATGTATACACATCAATTTGCATACTTATAATTCTATAAGTCGAATATCTTAACATAATCCTAATATTCTATTAAGCCAGAAAACCAAACATCCTAAAAGCCTCACAGTTAAAAGTTAGAAGAAGTTAAAATCAAAAAAATCTTACACTATCTTAAAATCAAAGTTACACTTTACAACTTATGAAGTTACACAACCTTACACTATCAAAAAAAAATAAAAGACCCTCTAAAGCATATTTATAAACTAAAATTAAACCCATCAAACAAACAAAAAAACAACCCTGAAGATAAAGAGATGTCATGCTATTCATTTAAACCTCTCATTAAAACATCTTTGTCAAATATGCTAATTTGCAAAGTCTATAAAATCACATACACAACCTACCGTAAATACACATTTCAATATATTCCACCTTAACAAATTATTACATCATAAAAATCCTTATTAAACACTAAAATAAAAACCCTTTATCCCTTAACCGTGTCTAACTCTTAATTTTAAGACCAAGAAAAAGACATCAGGGTAACACAGGTCTAAGATGAGCCACCATTCAGAGAACCTGGAACTATTGTCACCCTGCTGTGAGTAGGATTCAAATGAGGAGAGCATAAAGCTCACGATATTCTTCACTTGTAGTGAAAGTGTGAGTTTTCCAGAAGAAGAGAGCAAAGGAAAGGGAGAAAAGAGGGAGAGAGGCAGAAATCTGGGATAAGTCACACTGAATATCCTTCCAAAACAGCCAGCATGACACAGTAATTTATAAAAAGCACATTTTGCTTTGGTTATCTTGTACACAGCTTTCATCAGGGTACTGCCCTTTATTTTCACTTGCCTGTAAAAATTACCTGATGAAATGATGGATGGGTTTTATAATTCAGGGCATGAAACGAAACAGGAGGGCCAGGCAGGGAGATTTGGGAGGGTTGTGCTGCTGGAAACCATTCATTTGTGAATACCACTGATGGCCTCCTTC
Source organism: Tichodroma muraria (assembly GCA_013390105.1). Taxonomy (NCBI): domain Eukaryota; kingdom Metazoa; phylum Chordata; class Aves; order Passeriformes; family Sittidae; genus Tichodroma; species Tichodroma muraria. Next base: position 15,448 of record WAAG01068074.1, read on the forward strand.
CTTCTTCTCCTCCCCCACTCTCATTTCTTGGCTAAGGATTATTTTTCAGGCTGATGTTATGACGTGGAAGCCCTTACATGAAGGCAGAAGATCCTACAGCATCCAGAGCCCTGCTCCAGGTGTTTGAGACAGCTGTCACATCCCCCTGTGCTGAGAGACACCAAGAGCACAAACACGGGGCAGGGGCTGCTTCGGGCTTCATTTTTAACCTGTAAAAATCAGGGAATTCCTCCGTGCCTGCACGGTCCATTCACAATCCATGGAAAAGCAGCTCAAGAGGAAGAGCCATGCCTGGAGCAGGGTGTGGTATTATCACCCTTCACCAAAACGTGAAGAAGTCCCAGCTTTTCCCAGCCTGAGCTGCACCTACCCCTCCAAAACAAGAACATCCCAGCCTGGCTTTCCCTGGAGCGAGCTCTCTTTGCAGTCCATGCTGGGCATCTCCTTTTAATCTTGTTATTCTGCAGAATTAGAAACACCAGGAAAGGTAAAACCCTCCCCGCGCAACAAATGGCCTCATCCTGCAATCTGATCATTTTTCTCTTTCACCCAAATAATTCTGGAGGAGATTTCAAAATAAAACTGACTCTACCTCTTATTAATATTGCCAAATGAGTCACCCCCATGCATAGCCCTAATACATAAAAGGAGCATTTTCTTTTGCTTCCATAAAAATATCCAGAGGGCAGTGGCAGGGAGAGTAAATTGAGAAGACCAAAGTTAAACAAAACCAGTCTCGTACACTTTCTGCAACTTCATTGTCTGCTTTGCCTCGTGCAGGAGGGGAAAAAAACCCTCTAGGTTTGCACTGAACACGTTCTAGAGCTAAAGAAATCATCATAAAGCCCCGGTGGCTGTTGTAAATCACTCCAAGCTGCGCACACACTGAATCTGCACTTTCTGCCTCGCTCAGCCCGTGGGGGGCAGCTGCTGGGGAATCACCCCCAAATCATTTGAAATTTGCCCAATTTTCAGGTCCAACTCCAGGCCAGACTTATGGGGGTTTCTTATTGAAAGGGATTTATGGAGCTGGGCTGCCTGGAGCCCACGAAATTCCGGAGAAAACTGAGTGACCAGTCAGGCTGGACAAAGGTGCTCTCCAAGGCTCAACCTCCCTTCCACAGAATCCCTGGAAATGTGGCTCTGTTAAACCAGTTGCAAAGCTCCCCCAGAGCCCCAGGAGTCTGGAAAAGGAGGAAGAAAAATGACATTTCTTTTACGATTTATTGACCAAATATTGGAGTTTTCAATATTGCTTTTCACTGCAGCTCCAACCATTACAACTAAGAAATAAAAAATCAAAATTATCAACACGGGTCATTGCTTTGACACAGAAATGTTTCAAAATTCAGGATTTTTTTTTTTTCTTTCTAAAGAGTCCTATATTCATCTCAGGGAAAAAAATGATAAAATTAAAAAGCATTTTCAAAGCAAATATTCTTTTTTAATTATTTTTGTTACCCTACAGTGAGCAGGATTCAAATTAGGGGAGCATGGAGTTCATTATATTCTTCACTTTTAGTGAATGCCTGCGTTTTCCAGAAGGGAAGGGAGAAAAAAGGGAGAGAGGCAAAAAAACAGAATAAGTCACACGAAATATCTGTCTAAAACAGCCCGAATGACAAAATAATTTATAAAAATATTTAATGGCATCATTAAATATTCACTATATAAAGTAGTTTTTAGAAGCTTATGAATGCCTGGAGATCTCCACTATTAATTCCAGCCCTGTTCAATTCACCTATTTTTCTACTGGCATCATTTTGAAGAGCATTTGAATATAAAATGAGGATTTTCCTGCCTGTTTATCCACCTCAGGATGAAAATACAAGGCACAAGACAAGGAATTTAATGAGTTTGCCCCACAGACAGAGCAATTTCTGCTCTCCAGGCTTTTAAAATGGACCTCGGGGATTCTGTAATGAATTGATTCCCATTTTTAGTCCCACAGAAAGTTTCTCCACTGTTTCATCCAAAGCCCATCGGAAACAATGGAAATTTTTCATTTCCAATGTGGGATTTTGAATAAGACCCCAAGTAGCCATGAAATGAAGGAGGCTCTATAAAATGAAGCATAAATACGCCCAGAAATCATTTTTAAACTGTTCAAAATTTCATGGAGAGAAAGATGATTTTTTTCTTTTTTTTCCCTACAGGATTTTGAAATCCTTTTATGGATTCACAGGCAGGAATGTGATTTCCCATCAGATGTCAGCAGCTGGCTTGAAATGTCTGTACAAAAAAAATTCATTTCTCTTCTTTTCAGCGACACAGAATTCCCATCATTCTGCACAGACTCATTCTGGCTAAAAAAAAACCCAAAAAAATGATGCTGTTTGTCTTTTCAAAAAGTGCTAAAAATACATGAAAATGAACAATTTTCAATGCATCTCCAGAAGTTCCTGACTTGGATTTAGAGGTTTTAAGGATTTTTGCAGCCCTTTGTTCCAAATGCAGGAGGCAACTTGGTGCGGGTTCAATTATTTTTCCACTTGATTTAAGATTTTTCCACTCAGCTTCTGTCTTCCTCTCTCTGTTCTTCAAATAAATACCTACATAAATATATGTAAGTGCAAGTTCTGCTATGTCTGTGCATCCATATTCTCCTTTTTTAATGCTTGTCAGCTTAGAGAAACTCTGCCCCTCTTGGATAATTCCAGCACCAGGGGCTTTGGGGACGGATTTCAGCATCAATCCCCCAAAGCCTTGTTCCCTCACCCAAGTCAATGATTGCATTATTATTTCTTCTTCTGTCTTTGAGGGGCTGATGAGATCATTTATTGTTCTTAAGGGTTAATAGAGTCTGTCAGGGCCTTTTTGCCTCACTGCTGCTGCAGGATCAGTAACAGCTCCCAGCTCCATGATGCTAAATCAGACCACACTTTCCTGAAGAAAAAGGGGAAAAAAAGCAAATTTAGCATGGAGAGAGGAGAAGCAGTTCAGTCTGGTTTAAAGGAAGGGAGGGAGGGAGCCAGGGGGAACAGGGACTAACTTTGGAGAGAAAATAACAAACTTTAAGTCCTGAGGTCTTTCCTCTATATTGAAAAGGCAGTTTGGAAAGGAAATTAGTAAAAACAAACAGAAGGTGCCAAGGTTTCTTTATCATACCTGGAGTAGGATATGCTGAATTCCACAAGGCCTCGAGCTGGCGCCTGGTGCTGCCTCGGAAAAAATGGTACCCATGGCTCTATAAAATGATCTATTGGGACTTCAAAGTCGTGGCAGCCCCGTGTGGCACAGGATGTGCTCAATTAATTATGTGATTTTTTAAATGACAGGGGTTGGGGAAAGTAAAAATAGTATAAAAAGAGCAGGGGAAAAAAAAAAAAGAGAAAGAAAAAGAACATGCTGAAGAAGAAAAAAAAAAAGGGTTTTTAAAGAAAATAATATTAGGGGAAAAATGGGAGAAGTAAACTGAAAGGCCTTGTTGTCTGTCTGCCAAACAGCAGCAGCAGATAAGGGCCGGGGTTGCCGTGGAAACTCAGGCCCGTAGGAGACAGAATCCAATTTCAGAAACCACAAAATCAACATAAACGTGTGCAAAAATAAAAAGGTTTGTTTGGCAAGTAATGAGGAGAAGGCTCCCAATGTATAAAGCAGATGAACCGGGGTGACCTCGGCCAACTTTGAGGCGTAGTAATGACGATGTCCCACGTAGCTGTGGCACCTCTGGAAGGAGCAGGGACACGACCAGTTCTTATCATCCAGTTGCCACCCTTTTGATGGAATATCCAGTCTTCCCTCTCCCTTTGCCCCTCTGCCCTAAAAGAAAAAAAAAAAGGCGTGATTAAGGAGGAATATTCATTAAAGCACTGGGAGTAATCTCATTTTAAACCTCCAAAGAGGATTCAGAGTTGGTGTTTTTAATTCGGTTTTCATCTACGTATTTCCCCCAAACAGAGCACAAAATTGTTATATATGAAAATAATTCCTGCTTTCTTGCCCTCAGCGTGGCCAGGGAAAAGCAGACCTTAAACCATTTTCAAGTTTGGGAGACTTGGCAATTACAACTTTTGCAGTTTTCCTGGGGAAAAGTGTTACAGTGACTATCACAATATAAAATTTACATCAATGAAAAGGCCACCAGAATCTTCCAGCACTGTCATTTGTCGCTGTTTGAAGAGCACAGTTACACAGCCACGGGGGCTTTGAGCTGCTCTAACGAGAGGAGGGCTGGAGATTGAGGGGGAACCTGGGGTGTAAATTTTTGCATAGTTTGTGTGTCCCCAGTACTTTTATTTTGTGAGTGCTTTCGTAAGCACAGCATCCTTGTCCTTGTCCAACCCTTATTTTGGGGGTTCAGGTGAAGTTTTACCCCCAGACTGATTGTTTTTCTGCTATTTCCATAGAATCGTGGAATGGTTTGGGTTGGAAGGGACCTCAAAGCTCATCTTAAAGCCATGGGCAGTGACCCCTTCTACTATCCCAGGGTGCTGCAACCTGGCCTTGGACACTTCCAGGGATCCAGGGCCACAGCTTCTCTGGGCACCTGTGCCAGTGTCCTACCACCCTCACAAGGAATAATTCCTTCCCAAAATCCTATCTAACCCCTCCCTACAAATGCCTGGGTAGCACAACTGAGATCTTGAGCATTGCAGACACCCGGGAATTCTCCAACCCCATCCAAGGTTGGCTTTGTCAGGGAAAAAACCTCACGATGGAGCACAGAGCAAAGAGATTGAGCAGAGAAATACCAGAACATCCCTCATTGTTACAAACAATTCACATTTTCAGCCCAGTTTTTAGGGGGTTGAGGGAAAAGGGTTTCCGTGCCACCGCTCCAGCTGAAAGAGCGGCAGGGACAGCCTGGGGCGGCCGTGTGGGGACAATGTGGGGCCACAGCTGGGCTTGGCAGGGATTTTTTCCCCTTCCCTTTCCCAAGATTCGCTCTGTCAGCACAACCCGGGGGTGGCTCGCCTTCCATCCATGGGCCAGATTTGTCACCTGGCCGCTAACGTCCCCAGCAAAGGGAGCAGTGCCAGCTTCCCACACTCCGAGCAAACACCAGCAGGCTTTGTTTGTCCTTGTCACCCGGGTGCTGCAGGGCTCTCCAGCGGCTCTTCCTCCTCCAGGCATTTCACGTGTGTCCGTGTGACCCCGTGTCCTGGTTTAGGGCAAATTTGGGAGGAAACTTCCCCTAGAAAGCAGATTCAAGCCGCTCCCCCTACCGGTTCGGGAAAAGATTTCCTTGGAGAAAAGTGGAAAAAAAACCCTGTTTATTTAACAAACAAAGTATTCACAAGCTTAAAAAAATGAATAATACCGAACAATAAAACCCCTTGCTGCTCTGAAGAGGCGGCAAATTCAGAAAGTCCCTGTCGTGGGGTGTAGGTGGGCTCGCTCAGTCTCCCATCAGTTCCTCCATTGCTGGAGAATGCCGCGTCCCGCGCCTGGTGGGCCACAGGCGTCAGCTCCCGGTGCTCTTCTGGGTTTTCAGTCCCGAGCAGGTTAGAACAGTTCCAAGAAAAAGAAAAATCCGGGGAACATCTCTGCCTCAGCTAGATAAAAAGCCATCCAAAAGCCGAGGAGAGCTGCAGACAGCGCAGGCCGTGAGGAGGAAAGCTGAAGCTCCTGTCCCTGTGGTTTTGTATACAGCCCCCTCAGACATTCCAGCGCTTCTCCTTCTCCCCCCCTTCGCTCTAGGATCCAGTTTTGAAGGTGCAGAATTTATTTCTGGGCTAAACTGACGAACGGGGATGCGATTCAGCATCATAAAGTCACCCCAGGGTACCTCAGGACCTGCAGGAGGGGACAAAGGGACCAGGATCCCCCTCAGAGACCCTGGCGGCCTCCAGAGCTGAGGGGGGACAGCGGAGCAGGCCGAGGGCTGGGAATAAAGAGCTTTGTGTTCCCACACGGAGTTACTCCACCTGGACTTTCCAAAAGCACCCACAGGGTTGGAGGCATTGGGATTTTTGCGTGGTCAAGTGGGCCCTGAGGGCTCCCAGGTAACTGCGGCCCGAGGATGGGACTCAGCTCCCCAAAAAGGAGCTCCTAATCCACAGGCAGACACCAGAAATCAGGGCCAGCCCCTCTGCCAAACTCCAGAGCCTGGAAAAGAGAATTGCTCCTTCTCTCCTGCACTTTTCCACCAAGATGGGACTCAGCTCCCCAAAAAGGAGCTCCTAATCCACAGGCAGACACCAGAAATCAGGGCCAGCCCCTCTGCCAAACTCCAGAGCCTGGAAAAGAGAATTGCTCCTTCTCTCTTGCACTTTTCCACCAGGCCAAATATAATGAGGGCCTATATTTTAATGGGCAGTAATGTTTAATATTTGACATTAGGTAAATACGCTCTCCACTCCACCAGAATAATTTCACACAGTTTCAGGGTGGAGCTTTGAAAAGCTGCTGGGTAATGGAGTTCAAACTCTCAAGGCTGGGACTGTTTGGAAAGTCCCACCCTTAATCTGGGATCGTTACAAACCTTTCCCAGCCTGTAAATCTTTGGGTTTGCAAGAATGGTTCCACCAAAAAAATAAAACCCCAACACCTGAGGTCAGATCTTGTGAGGGTGGGGGTGTTCCTGAGGACAAGCCGTGATGTCACAGCAAGGAAAATTTCTATTTCTGAAAAAAA
>WAAG01068074.1:22065-37138 GCA_013390105.1 Tichodroma muraria
AAAAAAAAAAAAAAAAAAAAAGCCTTGGCAATGCAGAGCCATGGAAAAGGACATAAAGAGCAAAAAATATAGAGCTGAAATGTAAATAGGTTTTGTGAAATGTGGCCCTGGGTTTGCCCATGCCCCACAAAAGGGCTTGAAATATCTGGATATATTGTAAAGGGTTTTTTTAATATAATTTTTTAAGTACTTTAGCAGTCTATCTATGGCAGTTCAGTGGATGTGAGCAGCAGGGCTGGGTTTAAAATGATGGATATTTTAGAATGGAGCTATAAATCTTCCCAGGCTCACAATCAACTTCCTTTTGAAAAATGGGTGATGGCAAAGGGAAATTTGCACTTGTAAGGAATCGTGTTTGGTGTTGATGCAGCAAACATGGAACTGCTCCTTTTGAGGGGTGATTCTCCTCACCAGCCTCAAATCAGATGGGAAAGGTCCATGAAAAGTTTTGTGGAGAGAATGAACTGATCCAACAGGGATAACACCCTCAAAATGGTGCACAGTGTACAGGAGAACTTCAAATTGATTCAGTGGAACAATGAAGAATTTATTAAATAGGGCAAAGTTTAGGAAAAAAACAGAAATTATGGGGGATTTCCGAGCAGCAAATCAACTTTCCTGAAGTGGTGCCTGGACTGCATCAATTTCAGGCTCTGGGTTTGGTGGGATCAGAGTGAATCCAAAGCGATTCCAGCGTCAACCCAACTGCTGCTCCTCTTTTTCTGAGTGTTCACCAACATCCCCTGGGTTTTCCTGGGGCCCTGATTGGAGGGAAGAGGTAAAATGTAGGATAAACAGGGCAGTGAAAGCAGCTCTGAGCTTCACCCAGCCTCGTGTGGCTCAGAAATAACACCTGGGGCATTTGGGAGCAGGATATCAGCCCTGAGGATGGCTCCTGTTCCCAAACAGTGACCTCGTGACCACTCCAGTGTTTCCTGAGATGTCTCCTCCACTATTTTTCTGTACCAGATGATAATAATATAATAAATTCTCCTGAAATACAATAACAGAGCCTCCTTAAACCACAACATTGAGAACCGGACTTGTTTTTCAAAAGAAAATTAAAGAGCCCATTCTGTGATTTATTCTCTCTTGCTGCCCGTGCAAGGCAGAGTTTATTTTTCCATTAAATTCAGCTGCTCTCCGAGCACAAGGAAGAAAAATGCCTGCAAACACCACATTTGTTAGGGCTGGTTGAGTTGGCATAAACTCCAGGTTGCACCTTTTTCTATTTCATCCATCCCCCAATGCTGTGCTGTCTTGTTAGGGAATTCATTCTTGGGGAATATAACAGCAAACAGAGGTGTTCAGCTCTCCCTGACTCAGTTCCCAGCGTGGTTTGGGTGATGGAGTTGGGTGAGTGCTGGGGACATTTTCTGCCCAATGTCTCACCCAAAACAGCTCTAAGCTGAAAACCAGGCAGTGAAACGAGCTCTGGTTTTGGTGAGGTTGATTAAGCAAGACAAAATCAATTAATGTCTGAGACCTCACAGGTTCCTGAAGGCAAATTGTTCCAATTACCAGCACCTGAGAGCAAATTAGGAGCAATTAAAAAGAGCAGCTGGGATTTCACTGAGTTACTCTTGTCACTGTCATCTCCATTCCATTCCGTTCCATTCCATTCCATTCCATTCCATTCCATTCCATCCCATTCCATTCTCATTAAAAAGGTATTTTTCCCATTACATTTTTCTTCAAGGGTGGCATTTTTCATTTTAAATAGATACAACCACACTTTGTACATTTGGAAATATTCCCTGAAGTGGAGATGGGTGAGGGATGTGTTTTCTACCGACTGTGATTCAGGTAAAACCTCTGTTGCTGTTACAAATTCCAAGAGTTGATTTGCCTGAGAAGGCTCACGAAAATCCAGAGCTCTGTGCACAGCTTTGGCCTTCCTGCAATGCCTCTCTCAGAAAGACAAAGGAAAATCCATTTTCTCTCCATCATCTCCCCTGAAACAAAGCAACAGGTCCTGGGTTTATTGGGCAACACTCCCACAAACCATACCTGAGTCCAGGGAAGGCTTTGGTCGAGGATCTTTGAAATATAAATCAACCCCACCTCACTCCAGTTCTTACACAGAACTTGGGAATTTAGATTTCAATTCCTCAGCATCACACAGGAAACAGGAACCCCAGTTTATGATATTTCCTGAGAGACTTTACCACCCTTCACTCATTCCAAACAAAAGACAATTCCACTCTCCACGGCCTGGCACTGTCAAATCCGACTTTCCCCATCTGACCTTCCCTTCCTGTCACCATCATTCTGCTCCAGGCCTTTTCCCACCTGCATTCCCAAATCTTCTGGATATGCACCCTCAGTCTCATGCCAGTGCTTTGGGTGCTGGGGTTTCCATGGAGCTGTTCCATGGTGGAAGGGTTCCTGCCCAGCAGGGAAGGTTCCTGGGCAGTGGGAGGCAGGATCAGCCCCAGGGGTGGGGAGGAACAAAGGCACTTCTCTTGGATTTTCCCCATGGATTGATCCAGCTCATTTCTTCACCCAGTCCTCACCACTGCTGAACCCAAATCCCTTTGTTAAAGGAGGCAAATCCCACCAGCAGCAAAGTTGAGCACAAATGCCCAGAGTGAGGGTTTCTTTCTGGCAAGGGAGGCATTTGCAGTCATGCCAAATCAATCACTGCCCAAACCCACCCAGCTGGGGACAAGGCAAAGAGGAGTTGGTGGAGCTCACAGAACCACGGGATCATTAATGTTGGAAAAGACCTTCAAGGTCATCAAGTCAAACCAGCACCACCATGGTGACCAATAAAGCACGTCCTCAGGTGCCACATCCCCAGGTTTTCTGGACACTCCTAGGGATGGTGACTCCACCACTTCCCTGGGAAGCCCTTTCCAAAGCCTGACAATCCCTTTGGTGAAGAAATTCTGGGACATAGGGCACCGTAACAGCCAAATGGAGAGGGGATGGGAATTCCTGTCTGGAACTGGAGTAGGAACACGTTCCTGTGTAAAGGAAAGTGGGAGGTGGGCAAGACCCCTCCTCAGGGAAATGGCAAGGAGAGACCAGGCTGCAGTTCCAAGCAGGACCAAGGAAAAGACAGGGAGAATCCAACCCCCACTTTTCAAGGAGTCGGGAGTGCATTTGCTGTTGGACATTTCGAAGGTTAAGAGTGTCCTCAGTGAAACACCGGCTGTTAGACTGGGAGGTACCACCCAAGGCAAAAAAAGCAAATTAAAAAATAAGCCTCACGCCCACCNTTCCAGCTCTAATAATTCTGATGATTCATCGCTCCAAATTACTCAGGCTCTTTGGGGACAGGAGCAGCAGGATCCCGCTGCTGCCTTTGGGATAATAAACACTCCTGGTAAACACTCCTTCCCCAGCCCCTAAATATCCACCTCACCCCAAAAATGAGTCACAGCTCCCACCCAGCTCCCCCGTGCTGAGCACCGCGGCTGTGCCACCCTTTGCCAGCCCCGTGAAAGGCTCTGGGAAGCCTTTGGGATTTGCTGGGTAAATAAATAAGTTCGGGATTTACCGATTCGGACGGGGATGCCCAGGCACACGCACACGTGTGCACGCTCACACTCACACTCCTTTCAGTGGGAAAAAAAGGGGTTTTTTGGTCGGAGGGAGCAGGGAGGGCTCCGTGCCAAGGAAACGCCAGCGAGCGGCGCGTTCCACCGGAGGTGTTGACAGTGGATAATAAATCCCGGCCCTACCTAACATTTACAGGAACATTAGAAAATAAAGTGAAACGGCGTGAGCTGGTTCCCAGGGCAACCAGACAAACACAATAAACAGGCCTCAGAGGCAAGAGTAACTTACACCATCCTCCTGGGGCTCAAATATATCACTTTACATTAGCCTTCTGCTGGGGCTGCTCCTGAAAGCTCTTTGTTTTATTATTATTTGGAAAAAAAAAAAATTAAAAAAAAAAAAAGGTATTTTCTTAGTGCAGATCGGCGTGAAATCGAAGAGTTCCTTTGGTTGCTGGTCTTTATAGGTCTTTTACTGCACATTAAAGCTCCTGTGCAAATAATAATGACTATTAATAAATCTTTATAAAGAACTGCATCCCTCTCCTGCAGAAGAATATTATTAATAAGGTGGCCAGAACCCAGAGCCTTTGCTGGCCCAATAAAAAACAGTTTGCTGGGGTGTTTTTCCTCAATACAGATACAAAATTAACTGTCAAATATATGGGGTGGCTAAGCCAGATTATTTTCCTGATTCAACAGCCTTCCTCCAGCTCTGCTTGTAACCAGACCTTGGGTTTGGATCTTGCTGTCACTAATTTTAGGGGAATGTCCTGGACCTAGCCAGGTCATAGCTGCTCAGGCTCATTAAATCCCAGCACAATCTGTATAAAATAATGACATTTAGTTCTAAAAAGCAGCCAGTAAATCTCTCTTCACCTGCCTATGGAAGGTCTGTGCACATATTCCATCACTATTTTCAGATTCAATCCCTAAACACATAAATTTCAGGATGACACCATCTAAGAACAGGGAGATGGGAGCAGGAAGGTGAGATTTTGAGAGGCAAAGTCTGGGAATGATGTGACAGCTTTGGGAATGTGACCTTAGAAGTTCCTCAGCTTTTTAAGACCACCCACATGTGATTTACCCCCTGATGCATCACCAGTGCTGAAGGGAGTGATTTTGGCCATTTTTCCCCAGTCCTGCCCACTCACTGCTGCAAGTGTTGTGCTCCAGGCTCTCCTATTTATCCCAGTTGAGCCACCTTTTTGTGGTTTTCCGGGGTTGTTTGGGCTTGTGCTGTCCCAGGATGGACAAACATGGGGAGGCTCCAGCCTGGAGCAGTGTCCTGGTCGTTCTGGCTGGGATAAACCGGGTGAGTCAAAGGCAGCACATGGAACATGTGAATCTGGGACTCCTAAAAGAGGCAGCAGGACTCACTCAGTTCCTTTTCCTCCACTCCTGAGCTGTCCTTGTGGGAAGAGCAAGATGGGAATTGCCTGGGAAACAAAGGGGGTGCCAGTGAAGAGCCCCAGATTTCCAACAGCACTCCAGCAACACCTGGCAGCCTCCACGCTGCGTTCTCCAAGGTTTTCTGCACGGGAGTGACACTTGGAAGCGTGGATGCCAGCCTGGCTGACAAGGGGAGGGCGGGGTGATCACATGTCCCTGATTTCTTTGCCACATTTAGCTCCATCCTCTCCAGGCTTGCACGGCTCTGGGGTGGAGCGACCCTGCCAAAACCGGAGCTGCTGTTGGGAACACATCCCCCCCTCCAGCCTGGTGGCTAAAAGCTGAGTAAAGGCAGAGCTGACAGAGTGGAGGTGGCTTTTTTCCCCTTTTTTTTCATGACTAAATCACCGCCCTATTGATGACTAATTAGAATGAGTGAGGTCCAGATGGCCAGAGTCTTTAATGAGGCCAATTAAGGATCCGAATGTTTTCATACTGTGCCCGTTTTCCTAGAAAGATTAAGCAGCAATGGAGGTCCCACCTCCTGCTCCAGACCCAGGCCAGCAACTTGATCCTGGCGGACTTCATAAACAGAAGGTCAGATGTGATAAGGAAGCGCCCAGTGTAGGTTTTCAGCAGGGAGACTTCGTGCCCTGCCTCAGCCTCCAAGATTTCTGCCAAAGTTCACCCCCGAACACCTTAAAGCCCTTTATTGGGAGGGGTGTCCAGCTTCACTGTCTCCATCTGATGGGGTTTTTGCTGCTCTCCTGAGTCATGGTCATGAGGAGAGGAGCTGGAACACCGTGAAGCAGAATTTCCTATTTCTAACCTGGGCAAGGAGCAGCTCACGAGGTTTCCACCCTTGTTTTGCAGGTTTGCAGGAGGGTGTCCAAGCAACTGCTCTGGAGTGTTTATTTGAGCTCCAGGAGCTCCCTGAGGTTCTGTTGTCCCAAGGGCAATTTCTGTCTGGCCACCTGAGGTTTGCAGGACCTCCATTCCTGCCTTACAACACCACCTGAGGACTTCTGGAGTTTTTAGCCTGTTGTTTTTAACAAAACTGCCATGAAAACACTTGGATTTTACAGGTGGGAAATGCAGGGGGAGAAGAACTCTGTATTGTACAGAAGGCAGGAAATAAAAGAGATGTTCCCCCGTTTCCCAAGTCAGGCTGGAATTCAGCTGCCAAATCAATCCACTTGCTAGCTGTACTTCATGGGGGAAGCAAGCAGAATCCAATCCTTTTAAGGGTCAGGAATCTGCACCTTCCCTCTGATTACGAAACGCTCTTGGACAAAGAAAACCTGGTTAAAGTGCTTCCAGTGGGGATGTTCGGATGAAAAACTCCCAGACTTGCAGCCACTTCTGCTTCCAAGTGACTTGAGGGATGCAAAATTTCTCTCAGTCCTGGACTGGTCTGCAGGCACAGAATTTAAACATTGTTCTGTTTTGTAAATGAAAACCCCAATTTTTTTAAAATCCTTCTATTCCAAACCATCTTATTTTTTTAAGAAGCAGATTTTTTTTTTTTTTTAATTTTGGTAATCCAAAGGGCTGGATGAAGAGTCCATTTCAACATTTGCAATTTTAGAGTAAGTCCACCTGCTCCTCAGCTGGGTTTCAGGGTAGCTGAGGTGCTCCAGGGCTCCTCAGGTGAGCGAGGTCTCTCCCCCGGGAACGGCAGCTCAGGAATTTTGTGCATTCCAGAATGTCCAAGGGCTGCTTGGAAAGGAACACGTCTGAGTGCACTGGGCTGGATCAACCACAGACTCTGTGAGGTTTGTGGTGTGTCTGAGTGGAACAATGGCAGCCCCAGTCCATGGGAGATTTCCCGGATCTGGAAGGTTTATATGGATTATATACATTCCATGGAATACCCCGTGAGCTCCAGGAGAGCTGGAGGGCAGTGGGATCCTGGGATGTGTGGGAAATCACATCAGTGCTGACAGAATTCCTGGAAATCTGACCCTTCCCAAGTGTCCCAGGAGGTTGGGTCCCACTCCTGGTGAGGGCCAGACAGCGACCACAGTGCAGAAAACAACAATTCTTGTGATAAGAGATCTGTGTTGCTTGGGGTTTTCCCCTCAAAAATCACAGGAACACCAGGCTTTAGGAAAACTGGTGCTCTAAGAAGTTCTAAAGCTGAAATTCCCAAGCTGTTCCAGAAGTGATTCCCTACTGGAAGCATTGCTGTAGTTTTCAACATGTGAGGGGCAGGGAATATCTGGGACAATGAACCCAAATGAACAGAAATAAATAAGTCTGGAGAGAAGCCTTGTGTTGAGGAGGGGACACCAAATTCTCTGCCTGATGCTGAGGGGCATCATTTGCTTTCCTTCAGGACAGAAAAAATGGGAATGAAGTGACAAATTTCATATAATTTCATGCAAAAAAATACACCTGGCAAGGGAGCAGAGTGAATATTTGGGAGCAAATGCCTGCCTGGGATGTATTCCTGGGAAAATGGGGATTTACAGGGAGAGTCAGAGAGCAAAAACCCTTGGGCCCTGAGGATGAGGGAGCAGACAGAGCCTTGCAGGAAGCACGAGGCCATTCCAGGGCAGAAAAGTCTCCTGGGAATCTCTGACGTATTTTGGGGCTAAGCTGAGGCAAACAGGAAAAGGACTTAGGGCAGGGGAGAGCCAGCCTAAAACCCCAAGGCTGGGCTCCCTTTGGAGTTATTTGTGGTGCTGGGTAGGGTTTCACTTGTGGTTTCTATTCTTCCCCTCATCCTTAAAAAATGTGACAAATTCCATAAAGTTTCTGACCAGTCCAGCCCTGCAAAACCACGGGGCAAAAATGGGGAGCTGAGCCTCCCCATTCCCACATCCCAGCTCCAAAGTGGGCTTTCCACACTGGACATCCCGAGTGCCTCGGGGTTTCCCAGCTGGTGGAAAGCTACCAGGCCTGTTTCTCCACTTCTTTCATCCTTCCCTGATTTATTTGGGTATTTGTTCCCTAGTAAATTGATTTATTAAGTTATTATTCCTCCAGCAGCTCCATCTCAGCGCTCTGAGAGCTCCGAGAGCTCCTTGGCCAGGCTGATTTTTGGGATGTTCTCTCTCAGGTCGCCCTCAGGGTTTGATCCTCTCACCCAGCTGAGTTTGAAGCAGGAAGCAGAGCAGCTCCTGGTGTGGAGTTTTCCCAGCACGGACACATTTTGGGGAGCAATTCAGCTCCCTCACCAGCTGCTGGAGCTGCCTCAGGCTCTTTGTCTTTTAAAAGGAGCAAAAAGCACCTCGTGGGCACTGCAAACACCAACCAGCATCAATCTGGTCACCCGCAGCCAGCTGGAGTCCAACAAAGGGATGGCTAAACCCTTCTATGTCTGCAAAACTAAACACGAGAGCTCCACACTGACTGAAGACATTAAATGATTAAAACTTCATTATTATTATTATTATTATTATTGTTATTGTTATTATCACCATCATCATCATTATTATTGTTATTATTGTTATTGTTAATATTATTATTGTTGCTGTTATTATTATTATTATTATTATTATTACCTTAAATCCAAATTTACAAAAGGTTCTGAGATGGATCCAAACAAAGCCATTTGGAGCAGGAGGGAGTGGGCACTGAAATGGTCGGAAGAGCCCACATTAATCCTTCCCAAATGAAATTATTTTAGTTTGAGATTATGTGAATTGGGTATTGAATGATTCCCCTCACTCTCCGTGAGTTTTGGAAATGCCAAGGAGACGAAGAACTCTGCATAGTGAGCAGAAACACAGAATCTGTTATCTTTCTGAGATAAGGTCATGGGGAAAAGCTTTCCCAGCCAAAATGTGGGATTTCAGCAGCCAGGTCCTTCAGAGGGAAGCAGAGAATCCCCCAGCGGGGAGGCGAGAGAACCCCTGGGTGCGGAGGTGGGGACTGTGGGGGCTGTGTGGATGGTGTGGATTTTGTGGATTTTATGGATTGTGTGGATATTGTGGATGATGTGAATGGTGTGGGATTGTGTGGAAGGTGTGGATTTTATGGATTGTGTGGACTTTATGGATTGTGTGGATGATGTGAATGGTGTGGGATTGTGTGGATGGTGTGGATTTTATGGATTGTGGGGATTTTGTGGGTTTTGTGGATGACGTGGATGATGTGGATGGTGTGGGATTGTGTGGGATTGTGTGGATGGTGTGTATTTTATGGATTGTGTGGATTGTGTGAATTTTTTGGATTGTGTGGCCTCCACAAAGCTTCCCCTTTGCCAGGTAGCCAAAACCCAGTGGCTCTTACACTCCCTGGCTAAAACCCATCCTGGTCCCACCAAAATGGGCTAAAATCCATTGATTTGCAGCAGCGGAGGATCTCCATCAGGAATTCTTCACACCTCCAGCAGATTAAAGTTTTCCTTCACTAAGCAAATCCTCCTCACCCAAAGGCACCCTCCAGGCCCGGAGCTCCAAATCCTCTCAGAGCACGAGATTTTAATCCAAATTTGACATTCAAATCCCTGGGGCAGCTCCTGGAATTGTGGAGCTTCTTCCCACTTCTCCAAGTGGGAATCAGAGCCCTGGTTCCATGACAGCTCGAGCTGGGCTGGTTTTACAGACCTGCAATGGAATTCATGAGCCACTCGCTCCCAGAATTTCCAACAAATGTCAACGAGGTTTGTTTCTTTTATAGGAGGAAAACTTCAGGCTGAGTTTTCAACAATAAAAGCTGTTTTAGTGCCTTTCCCCCCGTTGCCAAATTAGTGCTGAGTGTGCTTTGCTTTGCTCCTCTGTTTTGCTTTTATGTGCCTGAGTTTCCTAAAAAATAAAGGGGAAGGAGCAGGGAGGGAACATGGAGGTTTTTTTCAAAAAAAAAGTGATGAATCCTAATGATAAATAGAAGTGAAGGATCTGTTCTTTGGGGTGCCACAGGAGAGCAAGATGTTCCTACAAATTTATAACAGAATAAGAGGAGGAAAAACAACTTTCTATCAACTTCCATCAGATTTATTTAAAGAGGAATCAATGAATAAATAAATAGTTCATTAGGCTGCCCTGAAGTGTTATTTAGAACTGATTTAAGGAACGTTCAGAGCAAAGTCTGAGCTAAGCATTGATCCTATTAAGCCTCCCCAGCACTCCTTGGCTTCTTTTCCACTAAACAACCAGGACTGGTGTTTGACAGAAACACTGGGGATTGAGAAAATTAAAATATTCCAACAAAATGCCTGCTTTGCTGGAGAAAATCAGGTTTTTCTTAAATAAAAGATAATATCCTGGAAAACATTAAAGGTTTCTTGTCTTTGCTGAAAGCTAAAACATTTCATTCAATGCCTAAAAAGAGTCTGTTCGGAAGGAAAATCTCCACAGTTCTTGGAAAAAGTGTCTCAATTGTCTCCTTTTTGGTCTGTGGGTGACTGGGATGGGAAACTGGGACTCCCAGGAAGGGATATCCCAAAATAAGGTGGGGAAAATCGGGCTTTAATTCATCCAAACTGCAGCTCCTCAAACTCAACACCACCAACCTTTCACCTTCCCCAAGAAGTCAAAATCCAATCAATTTAAACCCAGCCAATTCAATAATGTTCTTTTCCCTTCCCCTTCCATGACCCCCACCAAACCCTGGGATATTTGGAGCCTGGGGAACGTTTGCCATGAGGGAATGGCACGGAGCTGGCCTTGGGATTGGAGCTGGAGAATTTATGGCTAAATTAACATTACAAATGGAAACTGTCCTCGCACGAGCCCTCGCTGCTCTGACAGCACACTCAGCACATCCAAGTGGGGCTGGAAAAAATTCCCTCATTCCCTCGATCCTTGAGGGTTGTTTTGATCTTCCCTGGAGTTTCTCTGTCACAGAAATCGTCCCCTGCTCGTTCTGGAAATGATCCCCTGCACGTTCTGCAGCTTCGACTCTTTCTCAGCCCTTGCTTCTTGTAAACAGGTTATTTTTGGGGGATCCCTGGATTTTCCTACTGAATTTCAGATTTTTCCCTGCCTGCCCTAAACTATCCCGTGGCCTTCCATGAGCAGTGACTTCCAGAGCAGTTCGGTTCCCCCTGGATGGAAAGCTCTGTATAAACATCAGATCATTCCCATTTAACATTCCCTTTTTAAATTCCATGTTTACAAAGGGTCCCCACCATTATTTTTTTGTTCAAACCGGGGCGCTGACAATCTGTGGACATGGATGTTTTTGGGTATCTGTGCACAATTCCAGCGCTGGCTGAAATTTTTGGAGGAATCCCAGGATTTACTCATTATCACTTTAACCACGATCCACAAAGGAGGGGGCACAGGGGGAAACATCCAAGGAAAATAGATAAAATCTTATTCCCAACGTTTCGACAGGACTGCCTTGTGTTTACAGGATGGGGTTCCTGCTGTGAAAGAGAAAGAAAGTTATGATTTTTTAATTTTTTTTTCCCAAAAAGAGAAGGAATTGGCTTTCTATGACAGTTCTCTTTATGGATTCTCCAGAAGGAAATGCTGCACTGTGGGAAGGGGAGCCTGGAGCAGAGCGGGAGGGTCAGGACGATGCCCTGCAGGGGTTGTAACTCCCTGGCCGCACATTCCCAAAGCACCTGAACCGTTCCCCCCAAAGAAAGGAAAACTTGGCACCAAAACCCCGCCTAAAACTCCAGTTTGGGAAGTCGGGGCTGGGGCTCGGAGCCGGCACGTCTCCCCTCTCCCAGCTGGACAGTTTTCCCCACGTCCTGAGCAGCTCCAGCAGGACCCATTTCCCCTCCCCATGGCCGAGCCAACATCCCGAGCCTTTCCCTTCCCTCTGGGAAAGGCGGAGCCGGAGCCTGGGAGCCATCCCAGGTAATCCAGAGGTGCTGCTGATGTGCTGCTGCCATCCCAGCTCCTGTCAAACCCGGGAGGCTGCTCTGCTTCCAGCCCGATTCCACCCCTGGAATTACCACCAGGAGCTGTTGTCTGCCCATCATCACTGCTCCACACACTTCATAACTCCCCGCACCAAATCCCACCTCCCAGATTCCCAGCCTGGCCCGAAATGCTGGGAAAAGCATTCACCAGTCAGCTCAGGAAGGCTTTAAAAATCAAAAAAGTAAGGTTTGAGCAATCAGGGCTTTTTCTCCCCTCTCAAATCCCACATTTCTGGTTTATTTTTTTGATTTATTTCCAGGAGAAGCTGAGGACACGGATTCTTCCCTGTCTGGCAGGGAGATACTGAACTGATACCTGATTCTCTGATTTATTTACAGATAAATCTTTGATTTACTCACAGATAAATCCTGCAGAAAAATTTCATGTGCTCGCTTGAAACTGTCAAATGTCAGGATTTAGACATAAAATACAAAATATCTAAAATAGAGGCCATATCTGTATTAAAAAGTTGGATTTTGGCAGTGCTCTAATAGGCAAAAATATCAGTAACTTAGAAACATCAGTTTGATAGGAAAATCAGTGAATATTAAGCAATATTTGTCCTAGGAATGCTGCATATGTTAACATTTCAGATGAATATGTCAGTGTTAAAAAGGATATAGTTTGGAACATGCCCTCCCTTTAAAAATGAATGTAAAATCTAAAGAAAGGAGAACAGAGCAAACCTGTTCACCCTCTCACAGCAAAAGCAATTAATAAATTAATATTCTGCCGTGGTACAGCTGTAAAATGGTTCCCACACCGCAGGATTTACCAGGCCGGTTAATCCCTGAAACCTCTCTGGCAAATGATCCCGATTGCACCCCAGGAGCCCGGATTTAGTCAGGACTCCAAGTCATGGCACATCCCAGAGCAGAAGGCTCCCTTGCCCGATATTCACTGACAGCACTGAGTCTGAATTTCCTTTGGCAAAGCCATGGATCCGATGATTTGTAGGTATCTGTAAGTAAATTTGGGATTATTGAACAAATGCTTTGCTCTGGATTTCCTCCCTCCTGGTTCTTGCAGGATGGGGAGAGGCTGAGGGTTCCTGCTGATCCCTGCAGCCTGAGCAAGTGCCAGCGTGAAAACACGAGAGCTCCACAGGTGGACCTCACTGTGCCCAAATTCCCGGGGGATTGGGGCTGGATGGTGGGATTTGAAGCAATGGCTTCCACACCGGGACTGGCTGCTCTCCCTGAGCAGGAGGATGACCCTGCACACCCCACTGGACCCTGTATTTCAGCACAGGCTGTCTCTCCTCCCCATGGGTTCAATTCTTGTGATTGGTTAATTCATTTAATATTCTATTCAACTGCACAAAGTTCAGCTTTCCCGCCGCAGACTAAGATTAAAGTGGTGCTTAACAAAGCAGGACTGAGAGCTGTAGCACACCTGGAAGGTGAAGTCTGTCAGTGTCAGCTGTGACCTGCAGCAGCAGGGCTGGAACTCAGATCCTCCTTGAGCCAAGACAAAAGCTGGAGAGGGACGTTGGCATCTCCCTCCTGGCCCTGGGCTTCTGGAGGACTCCCGAAATGCAGCTCCACCATCCGTTTCCAGCCAATAAAAGGCAGAGACACAGATCCATAAAAAACCTTCTGTATCTCATAAAACGTAACATGCAGTTGCTAAATTAGAAATTCAGATCTTCCATGTACTTGGCTGGCTGGGAATGGAGACTGCAAATTGCTTGTTAGAAACCACAGCGTGCTGTGCTGCTCTGGGTTTATTTTCCCCCCAAACTCCCTCTTCCCACTCTGACATCTTTTCTCTTTTTCAGACCAATCTTTCAACCACGGATCCCGAGTCAGAGGCAGATTTGGGTTTCAGTCTCAGGTCTGCTGCCCATTCTCTTACTCACATAAAATGCTGCAATTAATTTATTGCAGTCTGGCCACAGTTGTTTTATTCATCATCACTGTGGAGCTCCCATGAATGACGCCCAGGAGAGGCAATATCGTCTCAACAAAACCATCCTGATGAAAGAAAGCTGAGAATTTGGGGAGAAACAGCCAGCTCAGGTACCTCCAGTGTGTTTCTGAGGTGATATTTCTCCCAATAAAACATGATTTCAAGTGATAACGAGGATACAGCCTGTGCAGGGAAGAAGCTGTGCAGCAAACACGTGTGGGAAATGTCAGAGAGGGAAAACACCACTGGAAGACACTGGAATTGAGTTAATCAAGCTGTGGCAGATCCATGGATTTATCAATTCCAACGTCACACAAAGGGTTGGGATGAAAACACTGCCTTGAAAGGAGGGGGCACATCCAGCAGGGAAATGGTCCCAGCTCCTTCCTGGGGGTTGAAATGCAGCTGGAGAAGATGTGGAAGAGGGAAATGAGCCTGTTCAAGGAGCTCTGGGGCAGGCACAGGGTTCCTGATCCCCTGCTGGGAAGAGGATTGTCCATCCACAGGAAAAGGCAGATCTGGGGTCCTCCAAGCCTCATTTTGCAATTTAATTTTGATCAGCTAAAGGATGGTGATGGGTACTGGCTACTCATGGTGTTATTTAAGGATTTACAGGGGAAAAAAGATGGATCAGCCTTACAAAGCAGAGCTCTGGGCAAGCTGAGCGAGGGCAGTCAGCCTTTTTCAGGAGTCTGGGCTGTGTTTGGTTTTAGGAACATGTACACATGTCATTGGGGTTTATGGGCTGCAGGTATTCACCTAATTTGACTTTTGCCATCTAAACTGGTCTGTGTGAGGCTAAATCATGGCCTAGCCCTGCTCTCGCTCAGTGATTTCTCTCTGCCAAGCTGAAGTGCTGAAATGGGCTCTCATTTTTACTCTCCTATTTTTTTTTTCAGTCAATACCTGCAACCCTCTGAAGTTCCAGCAGCCTGGGCCACTGACAAAACCCTCTTATTGTGCTCCCAGCCACCAGTTTTCCTGCCAGCTCTCTTTAGTGGCTGTGCAGAACATGGAAAGGGTTTGCACGTCCAGAGAGGACTCACCAAAACACCCGGCTGGGACAGCGAGCTGGGCTGTGGCCCCATGACACAGAGCCATGAGGTTCCCAGACTGCTGCTCAGAAAATCCAGCTCGGTGCCCCTGCCCAGCTCTGTCTCCTGTGCCAGGAGATGTTGAAATTGGGCCCTGCTGGCGCTGCCTTTATTTACCACAGTGGCATTGACTTCATGCACCACGGCCCTTTCCACTGGGGCTGCCTCGGCCAAGGTCAGCATTGCGTAAAGCAGGAGCCCACAAATAGCAATTTCTTGCTATTTCGGAGGAGAATTACCAGTTCTGTTTGCATCAAGGAATCCCTGCTACACTCGGGACGTGGCAGAGCTGACTTAGTCAGAGTTTCTTGG
Organism: Tichodroma muraria; assembly: GCA_013390105.1. NCBI lineage: Eukaryota > Metazoa > Chordata > Aves > Passeriformes > Sittidae > Tichodroma > Tichodroma muraria. The sequence goes on from WAAG01068074.1 coordinate 37,111, forward strand.
ATTAGGCAGCAATTAAAAAAAAAAAAAA
>WAAG01068077.1:337-10680 GCA_013390105.1 Tichodroma muraria
ATCATCTCCAGGAAACCTTCCCATTAACTGAATCTCCCATCACCATTTCTGTCTCTATCAAGTGGCTGAATCTGACAACTCTAAATCTTCGGTGTGAGGCCGCTCGTGGTCCTTGAATGACTCCTGATGCCTGTGCAAAACACAGACATATGCAGCTTCAATTTGGTGACATGATCAAAAGAACATTGAGTGACAGGATAAGTAGTCCAGATAATAGCCCCTGGCAGTCCTAGGTGTGCTCAGCTGAAGTCCGTGAAACACCAGCTTTTCCTGCTTCTTATCCATTTATCTCGCTCAGCCACAGATAATGGGCAGGTGATAATGATTTTTCTGGGTTTTCAAGGTCACAGTGCCACCCTGCATATTTTCTGCTTTCAGATGGAAAACTCTTCAGCAAGAGTCACTTCATCAGCATTACTCCTGTCTCCTCTCTCCTGCAGCCATCAAGGCACGAGATGGTGCCAAAATAAAACAAACAAAAAAAAGAATACAAAAATCAAAAATAAAACAAACAAAGCCCTCATGGCTGAAGAGTAACCTGAGTGATTTAGACACAGAGTACATGACTGTGTGGTGTGGTTAGACTAAACAAATAACCTCTTGGAAAACATCTGCCTGGAGCTGATCATCCCAAATGACAGGGAATCTTCCAAAAGCCAAGGCACGGAAGGCACTTCAGTGCTGAAAACCAGTCACACAAAAATCTCTGCCAAAAAAGACTAGATAAGTAGTCTCTTTGTTTAATTTATCTCTATATTCCCTTTTTAACTATGGGATATTGTTATGCACTTGAATGCATACAAAAGAACTTAAAGATACTAGTTGCAGGTCAAAGGCAAACTGCCTTCTAAATTTCTCTTTGATTAGATAAATGGGTGAATTCCTTATATTTGTCAGAGTAAGATTTTTTCTAACAGAACTCAAATCATTGAGATTATTACAGTCTTACCAGCACTCCTTTTTTTGTAAATATTCAATTTTTTAAAAGAAATAATCTTATCCCATTCGTTTGTGCATGTTCTGAATAGCTCATCTACTCCAGAGTATCATTTCTCTTTCTCTGCTGAGCTAAACTTCCTTGTGGAAGGAAGTTGCTTCCTTCACTTGCATTGACAATGGCAAATTTCGTGGACAAATCTGGATCAAAAAGTGCTATTATCTGCCCACACTGAAGAGATCAGACAAAGATCTCTTCAGTGAGATCTTTGATTGTATTTGAGTGTATTACTTCACTTTGACTGTAGCTAACAACATAGCAGTGTAACCTTAATTATAAATTTATTAGGATAGTTCTCAGTTAACTAACAGGTTGCAGAATTCTCAGCTTCCTGAGACACCTGGCAAATTCTTTGGTTGATAGTCTGTGCTTGCATAGCCACTCCCCTAGCAGAAAAAAAATTAATTAAAGCTTGCTTGGGTACACGTTTTGTGAAAAGAAGGTAAGTCTTTAATAGCAAACGCTGCCTTACAGAATTTTAATTTTTTTTTTCCCCTCAGAAGTACCCATCTTGCAGTGCAGTTATTGCTGTACTTAGTCCTGGTGGTTGCACAGCACTGTTTCAGGGATGGAGTGTGACCAGTAGTGTGAGGTACAAGACCAAGTGCCAGGTCCTGCCTTGGGTCACCCCCTGCTGCTCCGGCCTGGAAGAGAGGGGCTGGGAAAGGGGGCACAGGGTGGACATCAGCAGTAATTTCTCCATGGAAAGGGTGGTAAGGCCTTGGCAGGGGCTGCTTAGAGAAGTGGTGGAATCACAATCCCTACAAGTGTTAAAAGGAGTGTGGATGTGGCACCTGGGGACAGGATTTAGTGGCAAACATGGCAGGGCTGGTTTAATGGTTAGGTTCAATGATCTTAGAGGTGTTTCTCAACCTTAGATATCCAGTGGAGGATGAACATAAAGTTGCCTTAAAAGAGGCATTTGTGATGAAATCTTGGTGTCAGCAGATCAGCCATGAGACAAATCTGACCTTGCCTTGCCCCTCTGAGAGCCACTGCTGTGTCAGCTGCTGTTACCTCCTTCAGGTTAAAAAGCAATCATTTGAGTGAAGAAATATGACCAATAATTGAAGGATGGCTTTGTTCAAGAAACTTTTCTATTTACTCTGAGGGGAATTCTTTGTACAGGACAGTGAAGCATGACTTTATGGATTATGTCATGTTCTGTGAATTCATCAGAGCTAATGAAGATACTGAAAGTGTACTAAAATAATGAAAGTATATCTTAAAAAATTCTGTGGCTGAATAAACTCCAGATGTTAGTTTTTCATGCCATTTCAGACCAGTATGTGCTGAAACATTTGGCAGATAGAATGCAGGAGCTTGTTGCAGTTGGTGATATCCTTTGATGAGAACAAACTTCAGGAACACAATGGAGCCATTCAGTGTGGGAATTATGTCATTTACTGTTGGTGAGATATGGTGCTCTCCTTGCAGTGATCTTTGTTCCTCTTTTGCAGGAGTTTTTGGAGCTGTTCAAATTCATCTCTGCCTAAAATGCCATCTCTCCAAGTCCTGAGACTCTTGTAAAAGAGATTTCAACAGGGTCCTGTTCCACACCTCCAGCTTCTGCTGCCCCATCCTGCTGCCAGCACTGGTGAGGAATCTATCATTGTTAATTTACTTGATCAATTTCTTCATCTGCAGGTAAAAACTGCATTTCATGGCAAAACGAGACTCTGCATATCTTGGCTTGTCTGTCAATGTCATGGTTTTTTTCATGTTAATTGCCAATATTGTTGATCCAATAGTTGGTCTGGCAACAGGAGCTGAAATCTTTGCATTAAATTTCCTCCTTTTGAGTTCCCTCTTTACTCAGCACTACATTGACAAAAGCAGCATTAAATTAACCTATTGTGAACATCTTTTAATCTGCTTCTTATCACCTTTTTTTCAAGAATGAAACTCCACAAAGGAATTAAGGTGTTTTCTCATTCAAACACAATTATATGTGCTTCAGTATTTGCACTCCAACTCAAAGTGGATTTTTTGGTAATGTTGAAGAACTCTCACTTGACTGTACTTTAAACACCTAAACTGGGACCAATTAACATCATACAGACTGATGAACACACAGGACAAGGAGGAAAGACATCACCTTAAGGTAACAGAGCATACAGGTAATTTAATTTTTTCAAGCAGTTTGTGTCTGATAACTGTTCCTTGATGGAGCTGAGAGAACTGAATGAGGAACCTCCTGAATATTTACTTCTCAGAAAATCAACAGTCTGTGTGTGAAGAACCAGAAGAGGTGAAAAGGGCAAAACATCCCTGATGAAAATGGAAGAGTGGGACAGGAAAAGAGAGGTACCAGATTAAATAATCATAATACTGGTACCAACTAGATGCCAGAAAAAAAACCAAAATCACAACCACATTGATAAACAAGCAACAGACTTGTCTAGAGGAAACCAAGAAAAATCAAATAAACCAGTCTTTGTCACAATTCCCTGAATGAAGTTTGTTACACTTAAAATACTGTGGCTTAATGATAAAATTTAGTGCCACTTCATATAATGTTCCAAACACACTCTAGAAGAAAATACTACAAATTTTTCATAAACTTCCAGAGATATAAATCTTATTGGGTATATATTTTTGTCTCCTCTCAAACTGAAAAAATCTCTCAAGTAAGATTTTACACGTTTTTCGACATTTTAATAATTTAATTGCAATTATTTTTACTTGGTTGCAAATATTTTCCTGAAGGAAATGGATGAAGGTATGAACTATGCATATTACATCTGCAGAAAATAATCCTCAAATAACTGTTGGTTAAAAAGAGCAAACTGAAAGTTATTTTTGCATTTTGAAAGAAAAACAATAGGGATGAGAGATATATTTCTCTTCGGCAGGACAGAACAAACTTCACAAATAGAGGGATCAGGTTTGTGGTTGGAGATAAAGGAGCCTGGGGTTGGATGGTGGCTCACAAGTTTAACATTTTGTAACACAGAAGAGATAACACTATCATGAGACATCTAAAAACGTTCTGAAAAACAAGTGAAATAATCCTGCTGCTCTACTGGATGATCTCCATCCGAGTTTCGTGCAGAATTTCAAGAAGGGAGAAAGAAAAAGAACAATCGAGGTTCTAAAATAAACCCAGAACTTGAAAGGAATGACAAATTCTAAATAATTTCTTTGAAATGTTTTCTAGACATAATATCTTGGGAAAGGCCAAGGTTCTGGAAGGTCTGGAGACAAAACACCATGAATTTGCTTTTGAGCTCTTCACTGAAGAAACGAAAGGTCATTATCACAATCTCCACGTGGTGTTGCATCCTAAGGAAAATCTGTATTTTTTATTGTACTTATGCACTGAATGTCTTTTAACTGCAACCTATAGCTTTTCAGAGTATTTCACATCATCAAATGCCTACCACTCTGCCTTGAAATTATTGTAGAGATAATTATTTACAAATCTTTTTAATAAAAGAAATAAAGAAATATTTATTAATCATTGGAAACTAGTATCTTCTCACAATTCATTATCAAGGAATGAATGAGAATTGGCTTCTAACATCTGAAGGTGTTCAAAGTACAGCTGCAAATATCCCAGCTGTCCTTCAAAAGATGATCTGCAGAGGGTAGGTGTCTCATGGTCCTCTTACATGTTTGACAGCCTCAAGCAAATGTCTCTTGACATTCACAGGCATCTAAAACAGAATTGGAAAGATAGAATCAGTCACCTGAATCATTCTGATTAATAACACATTTCTAGCTAAAGAAGAGTTTCATTTAAGACTGTTAATTTCATTTTATTTACATTTCATTAAAAAAAACCCTGTGATCTTTTACTGAAATCTCAACTACTTACATTGTTCTTTGTAATAAAGGCAGCACAGCAGCACAGAGCAAATCCACGATCAACACCTTTAACATTCCTTGGGTCTGCAACATTTTGGTGGCACAGGACAAAGTTGCTTAGATAGACCACAAATCATGGAAAGTTTTGTGTTGGAAGGGACCTTAGAGCTCATCCAGCTCCACCCCCTGCCACGTCCCTCAGGGGTGCCACTGCATGCTCAGCTGGGTGTCACCGTCTGGGGGTGGCCTGTATGCCTCTGTCTGTGTCACTGTGCAGATATTGAGTATCACTGGTGCCAGCACAGACCCCTGAGGGACACCACTTGTCACTGAATGTGTGTCACCTGTTACTCGGTGAGCTGGTGCTGGACAATCAGTGCGTGTGCATGAAGCTGGGAGCTGCTCTACCCCAGTGACAGCATCATGAGAAATCTCCATGGGGCACCCTTTATGCCACAGAGGAAAGGGCAGCAAACAACTTTTTTGATTGAAGTCAACAGCAATGAACCACAATTTAATGATTTTAGAAAGGGCATGCACATATCTAAGTCACATACAGAGGAGGACACTAAAATGATTATTACCCACGGGCTGGCAATGAGGACGCCTTTGAAGCAATACAAATCTTCCTTTGATGCCATCTAAGTGCTCTCCTTCCCCTGCTCCTTGTGGATGATGGATCCAAAAGGCCTCAAATCACTGAGTTTTCCTTTATCTGCAGGAGTTTTGGTTTACACAGACATCCAAACACTCACTGAACATCCATGATCTATCTTAATGTTGAACGCCTTAGTTTAGCCCACACAAAGCTGGGACCCCAAGTCTCAGTGCTACGCTCTCAAGGACACGCAAGCATCCTCTAATTCTTTGTAGGATGGGTTGTAAATATCTGCTGTTCTGTTCTTAGTCTTTCCAGCTGACAGCCACTGAATTAATTCCCATGGTTCAGTATCTTGGCTGAATAATAACTGTTGATTTTAAGAGTGCACAAGTTCTTCCACAATGTCTCCTAAAATTGCAGGTCAGGTTACTCAGCCATTCAAGCCCTGCACATCTGATCCCAAAGAGAGATCAGCAAAGAAACCTTTCACCCTCCTGCCACCAATCATCCCTCCAGGTCCTTCAGCAAACAGTGCAATTTGATTTATAGCAATGAAGTGTATCAGGAAGGGAGTAAGAGGCAGGAATTGTCAACAGTGGGTACAGCCACAGCCAGAAGACACTAATTGCAGAGTGCTAAATCTGCTTTCAGAAGTCATCACAGTGCCCAGAAATGCCACAGGTTGCTGAGTAGCAATGGCAGTTGTACATAGCAACTACTTTTCCTGTTTAAATAAACCACAAGTGCCCAGAGACTGTATCAATAAATCACAGATGAGAACGGGAATTTCATTCAAGGTGCTGTTTTGCATTCACAGCCAGCTTTTACTTGGCCTCTCATTTTATTTTTCTGCTAATATTTATTTCTCCTGCTAATATTTATTTCTCCTTACTTTCAATTTGGTTAATTTCTTTATTTGGTTTCCCACACAGACATCTCTCATACTTCTGCCAAAAAAGCCTAACCCAGAAGTGTTCTTCTTCCATTTATGTTTAAACAACACCAAGCAAGGCCCACAGTTGTGTCTGTATTTGTTAGCTACCTTGAGCAAAAGGGGAATTTATGGGTTTGATTTTAACTTTGTTTTTCAGTGTCACAATTTCCACCAATACACTCACTACGTTGTCAATGGTTTTTAGTACTGTTTAATATTTTTACCCATGTAGTGAATATACCAATGAAAAACACTTGGATTTACTCATGTTTGTCTGAGTCCTTCTGGAAAAAAACACTGCACAGCTTGCCATTTATTTGTGACTTTTTTTTTTTTTTACAAATTTCTACACAGTCTCTCTGCTATGAAATAAGTCTCCATCTTTCCTAACCATAGAGATTATCTATGACAGTAGAGCACAGGCTCTGTGCCTCTTTGATTTCCACTGAAAACTTTCTTCAGAACTCACAGACCTCAATTTTATTGAAAAAAAACCCTGAATTGATTAGCTGGTATTTTTATGCTTACCTTTTGATAATATATTAAAAATGTTTTAATAAGCATATTAGTGTTTTTTTTTTTTTAAAAAAGGAGAAAAGAGAAAAAGAGACAGTAATGGAGTGAAGAAAAGGAAAGTTTTGTCCAAATACCACAGCCAATTTTGTCAGTTTCATGACATTGGCAACAATAAAATAAATTAGGAGAATCAGAGACAATGCGTTCTGTCACTTGTAACTAGTGAGCAATATATATAATATACGTGTACCAATATATGTTTTTGTTTTTCCTCTCTGTGTGAAAATCACCTGCATGATTGGCATTCCTTGACACTGCTCTGAGGAGTTTACACCTCATCCTTCAGAGAAGAAAAGAAAACTCTTTCCACCCTCTGCTATCCCACAAGGCCCTCTGAGCCACAGCAAAGTGCATTGCTGGCAGTAACCTGACAATATTGGTTGCTGCTGTTGGCTGAAAAGTTGGGTGGAAAACCTGTGTAATTGTGTGCAGAAGGACACGCATGAGCCTTGAACTCAATGTAGGGTTTTTTTGTTTGCTTGGGGTTTTTGTTTTCTTGGGGTTTTTTGGGGGGGTGTTTTTTTGGTTTTTGGATTTGGGTTATTTTTTTGGTTGGTTGGCTGGTTGTTGGAATTTTCTTGTTTGTTTGTTCGTTTTTTACTTTATGTGGGGTTTTCTTCATGGTTACAGTCCTATAAATTTCATCTAAGGGATGGTGGGGGACAGCTTGGCTAGGGATGGAGAAACAGAAGTTTAAGCTGGGGTGAAAAACATGCCAAGCTGCAGGTGAGTTCCCCCTGCAATAGGATCCTTACCATCCATCACCCTCATCCCTGCTCATCTTCTCCCTCTGGACACACCTGGCCCCAGCCCCAAGCAGCTGAGAGCTCCCGGGTCAGTCTCCCTGGACAGGAGCTCCTCGGCAGGACACAGGGGAACATCCCCAAGGACAAGAGATGCTCCCTGGAGGAGAGAGGTGGTCTCTGCACTGGAAAGGAAGAGGAATCATGGGAGATGGAACAGAGCAATGGCCTTTTCCTCTCAGCAGAGCCAGGAAAGCATGGAAAGCTGCCCCCATCCCTGGGGGAATGTGAACCTGGAGCCTCCTCCTGGCAGGGAGCAAGGAGATGAAAGGGGAAGAGAGCAGCAGCTGAAACAACAGGAGCAATGGGAGTGGGAGAAAGCAGAGGGGAAATGAAAAGGAGGAGCAGCAGCTTCTGGAGCAGACAAAAACAGTCCAGGCTTTATTCCCCAAGCTTTGAAACCTGGATTTTCTCCTCAGTAAAACTGCATTTTTGGGAGCAGCAGTGAGACCTGAGAGGCGTTTTCAACGTGGTATGTGTGAAAAACTAAATGTTGTGAAGTACCATCCTGCATGCAGCTCTTGGTGGTGGATCCTGTGCACCTCCAGGTGTGTTCTCATCATGTCCACTGCCCAGGGAAACAGGGCATGCACCACATATACTGTCTTTAGTTCCTGGAATTTGTGGTTTTGGCAACATATTGTTGCTGAAGCTAGCAGTGCTACTGCTGACCATTTGAGAGCAAAAAACATCGGGTTTGCAGGACCAAACAGTTGGTTTGAGACATGGTTTGCACACAAGGAAACCACTTTTGACAGCTCCCACTTGAAAATGGTTCATGTAGTTTACTTTTCCTCAGAAAACTGAAGGAAGAGCTGCCTGTGAGCTGCAAACAGATCCAAAGCCCAGCACTGCTCCCTTCTTCAGGTCACTGTCTCATAATATTTTGAAGGGAAATGACAGGGAACTACCATGAAACAGTAAATATGGATTGATCTTATTGGTTTCTTTCTCCATCTTTCTAAAATCTTATTTTCTAGCACAAAATCCTTATTTCTTCTTGTTGTGATCATAGTTTCTTCTAGTTGGAATTTTTTGCTAGAATTAGGTCCCCACCTGAAGCAGTGCTACCAAACTATTCCTTTTACCAGTTCCTTGAAGTATGTGACTCTACTGTGTTACATTTCAAAATTCTAGCACCTTTGTCAAAAGGCACCAAATATCTTTTGACATTTCTCTATATTCTTATATATTTTTCTCTTTATTTCTTTTTCAAATGATCCTCTTTTTCTCCAACAGTAGGCTGAACTCTATTAAGAATATTAATCATCCAAACAACCAGCATCCTAAAACATTTAGTGATTGCCATAGGATGACATCTCCCAGAAAATGCTTTAATTGGAAGCTCAGGTATTTCCCCTGGGATTGGTGGCTCTGGGGTGTGGAAGATGAGGCAGGAAAATTGTCCTTTCAAATTGAATACACAGGAATTAGACTATCAGTATTTCACCAGATTTATATGAATTTTATCTTCATTTTTCCATCCTCTCAGCCTTTGAATGTCCCATTTTGCATGAGTTTTGGTAATGTTTCTTACCATTACATCACAACCATGTAGACTGGAAAATAGATATTCTTATACCAGGGGAAAGAAGAAAAAATCTCAAATCAAATACTTGGTCCATGGTGTTGGCATTCATCCTTATCCACTTGTTTTGAATTTCAGGATTTTTTCCTATTTTATGATTATTTGGGTTTTGAGAGATGTTCTTTGGATGTTTGTGTCTGATGAACTCCTATAATGGTTTTTTGGTTGGTTTTTTTTCACAGTTACAGCCCTATAAAGATTACGAGGCTCCCAGGTGAACTCAATTTTTTTTTTTTTAAATCAAGTGTGTAAACATATCCACTCCTATGAATAGGGATGGGTTGAAACACCGGCCTTCAGGCTTTCCTGAAACAGGACATGGTTTAAGGAAATGCTTTAACTCAACTGAGCTCACTGGACTATAGTGACCTGTACCCCATAGATTTTTGTCCCCACACAAATTCTCTGACATTACAAGCCACATTGTAATTGTAATTACAATTGCCTCTCCTCCCTGTCCTGAATGAGTATCCAGCAGGGCGAACAAAGACAATGAGTGATGACCAGAGGAGCAGCCATGGCACACAGAGCACCAGGCACTGCATTACCCAAAACCTTGATTTTGCACTTATTAACCAACGATTTTCACTTGTTGAGGCTCATCTCCCAGGAGCATCTGTGGCTGCTTTTGCCTCCTCAGTGTTTTGGAGCTTCTCTGTCTGGATCTGGAGACAATGTCCTTTATTCCATGGGATAAAGTCCTTTCTCCCATCTGAATTCCATTAGGTGACCCAACCAACACAGACACCAACAGACCACAGATACAAGCATGGCACTCCTCAAATAATAATTTACAGAAACTTTCATTGGTTCTGCCCACTTAAACTGCTGAACTGATTGCTTTCAGTTTCTACTTCAAAGGCAGTTTTTCATTTTAAAGGTTCGTTTCAAAAAAACTGGTGGGATTACAATATAAACAAATTGTATGTTAGAAATCCATTTGCAGAGGAAATAATATGCCATAAATCTTGAAAGATTTGATAAGAATCCAAAACAGTCCCCAGTCTGGTTATAAATTCTCCATCTCACAAAGG
>WAAG01068078.1:0-13373 GCA_013390105.1 Tichodroma muraria
TGTTCCTGTGCTTGGCCACCCTTACAGTAAAAAGGCTTTCTTTTTATATTTAAGTAGAATTTTCTGTCAGTGGGCACTGCTAGGAAGGTCCTGACTCTGTCTCCTCTGTTCTCCCCTATCAGGTGTTTATACACATTGATGAAATCTCCACAGAGCCTTCTCTTCTCCAGGCTGAGCAATCCCTGAGTTAGTACATAGAAAGCACACAGTCATTCCTGCTCCATTTGCCTCTTTTCCCCAAAAGCAGGCTCACAATGCCATTCCACCTCCTCTGACTTCCTCTAGTATCTTGAATGGGTGAAGGAAAGCAATTTTTTTCTCTTGCAGTTGCAAGCAGGGAAGTCCAGAAGGGTCAAAAGGACCCACTCAGCACCATGGTCTTCTTGTTATGTTAGTCTTTGCTGTATCAAAGAAGGACAGAATCTTCTCTTAGGAGCTAAATATTAAGGTTTGACAAAATCATTCCTGGTTCTGGCAGGTAATTGGGAAGGTTGTGCATCTGAAAAGTTGTGGTATTTTGGTTCTGTGATTCTGTTGGTGCCATGGTCTAGTTGAGGTGTTAGGGCTGGATTGGACTCGATGATCTTGAAGGTCTCTTCCAACCAAGTGATTTTGTGATTCTGTGGAAGATTTCTTTTTTCCCTGGTTTAGTGGATGCTGCAGCTAGAAGGATTCTCAAGGACCTCAGCCATGCAACTCTGAGTGTCTGTTCGTGAAAATGCCTGGATGATTGTGGGAGGTAGACCATTCAATGGCCTCACCATTGAAAGAAGACAAGAAATACCCTAGAAATGTCTGTGCCCCTGCACTGCAGGAACATTATCTCCTGACTCTGTTAATCAAACACCTCAGGCTGCTGTTTGCCAGTGGAGGAGGAGAGTTCCCTGTCCTATGTGATGTGTGAGCAGCCAAGGATGCATTGGGGGAAAAAGACGAAACCTTTTTCTGAAAGCTGAATTACAGGCCAGGGAATGATAAAACATTCTTCCCAGTGTCTGCAGATGGCCAGGACACCCCTCAAGCACAGGGGCTGTGAGGGAGGTTCTCTTCTGTCGTTATTTGTGTGGAATCTCTTTCAGATTCTGCATGATAGACTTCAGTGTCCTTCTGGGCCCTTGAAATGAAGCTTCGTTATTCCAAGGGCATCAGAGTATTAAGAACACAAAATAGGGTATGAAAGGCATAAAGAGTTTTAAATACATGTATTTTGACTTAACAAGCTTGCCTGTACACTGTGATCTGTAGGTCCAGAGAACAATCATGTAAAATGACAAATCCAGCAAAAGAGGAGATAGCACTGAGTGCTCCCAGGGCACCGTGTGTCATCTGTAACATGAGGTAACAGTAATTCCTCTTAGTTAATTACATGCAAGCTAATGGCCAAGTGCTGTGAATATTTCTTTATTACTGTTGGCAGTAGTGTGATTTGTCTCATGGCTCTTACTCTTCCTCCTTACTGTGTGAGGTTTGAACTCTTAGAGTATCTGAAGTAGTATCTTAGGGTATACTGTGCCTTCTGACACAGCAGTCTCTTTTTCCCAAAGTCTGCTTGGTTTGCTGAGAACTGAGAAAAAGTAGCACAAAGGGAACATTGATAAAATTTTCCTAATTCTATTATAGTACCAAATGGCAATCTTTCAACTAGGAGAGAAGTACAGATAGTAATCCCATTACTTACCAAGTAAGCTACGTTTTAAAGAGCACAGTATTCCACACTTCCTCAAATAAATCCTATGACTCTTAACTCTGCCCTTGAAATGTGGCAGTGTTGAATTATAAGTGACTGTCTGTGTTTGAAATATGACTTGGATTGTATTTGGAGTTGTGGGCATATTTCCAGGCAACGCTAATGGCACTGTATGCCACTGGAAACTCTTTTGTTACTGTCTCCTGCTTCAGAGCCATCTTGTCAATGTGCCCTGGAATATCTGGGAGCCACATACAGAACATCAGGATTTTTACTACATCAAGCTGCTACCACAGTCTAAGGGTAAAGTAAAATTCAGATGACTCAGAGGACTTGATCACCTTCATCTGGTTTTCCTGCATTATGTTGTCAGCATTATTCCTGTAGCTTAAGTTGATATTTCTATTCAGTGGCTTATTGGCATGGCACAAATTGCAGATCATCACACAAAGTAAAAGTGGCATGATGCCAGCATGGAGTTCTCTAGAATTCCCCCTGCTTGAAGGCAGTGCTGGTGCTACTTTAGAATGACTAATCTATGCCTTAGTTAGCCTGTGAATGATGCTGTTGTGTCGTTTATGTCATTTAACTAATTTCACAGGTAGCCACGTTGTTCCTCAGCAGCAAATATTTAGACATACTTCCAGGTGTCAAATGTTTCATAAAGATCTACATAGTAGAACTGTGCATATAAAGTAGCATGACATAGAATAAAGAAGTCTTTTGAGACAAGCAAGATCACCTGTTGTAAATGACAGAATCATAAAATTAGTGGCTGATGAAAGTAGCCAATACCTTGTTTACATTTGAATAATGATTTTATTTTGATCTTTTGAGGCAGTGTCAAAGATACTCATCTTTGAAAACTTAATTCATGCTGGCTTGGATGGGGACGTGGATTTGGAATTGGCTGAAAGGCCACAAGCAAAGCTAATCTTAAGTACTAATAAGGGACTGATGCAGGAACCAGCCTTATTTATTATCTCCATTAATGATCCAGAAGAGGCAGATACCTGGATAAGAATTGCTTTGGCATTTAAACTGAAGCAAGTGCCAGACATTATGCACAGGCAGAGGGAGAGTATGAAGACAGCTGAAGAGATTGAAAAATGAGCTAAAACAAGGTTTATTTTTATTTTTTAGTGTAACCACATGTATCTGCAAAGCAGTATCTGTAATACTTACCCTGTATGCTAGGAAGAAACTGAGATTCAAGTAAGCTAGACATGACAGGGCCTGAGTGCATCAGAGTTCAGCACTTACTTTAATGTAAATTCTCCTTATGTTCCTTTGCATTTATTCTCCATGGGAATGAGCAGCTAATATCATTGAAAGCCATAACCAGTTCTCATTATCACAACATGGCATCCACCAGGTCAGTGCCATTTTGGACTCCCTACGCAGCTGTACCATTCAGCAGAGATAGTATGTATTCACTCTCTGTGATTCCTCAGACCTTTCCATTGCCTAAAACTCACCTGGGATGCCAAAACATCAAAAGTTTCGTAGTCAGAACTTTCCCAGGCTGATGAATAAGGTTGGAAATGCTTAAATGTCCAAGGCACCTGATTATGCCCTGGAAATCTGGGTATCTTTTGATAGGCATACAAATCCTGAGAGTGCTGTGTTGAGGGTCACATAAGCCGTGCCAAAATTCATAAGCAGCAGCTAGATCACTCACCATCTGTGGAGCTCTGGTACAAATTTATAGTACTGTCTTTCCTCTATGGTATTTACGCAACTCCTTCCAGTCTTCCCACAGGTAGTGGCAGTTTGCACTCCATCTCACCTGCCATAACTCATCTCTACACCCTCCAAAGGAGGCTGTAAAGCTGCAGCTAGGGAGCACATCCCACCTAGCTCATCCCTCACAGTTTGCTGGAAGTGCTCTTCTCACAGAGCCCCAAGGGTCTGACCTGCTGCTGAGTAAAAGCAAATTTGGCATCACATCTTTTCCCAGTAGCAAGGGCAGAATGTGTTCACCTCTTGTCACCCTTACAGGTTTTAAGACCAAATGGGCTCTGAGCAAATTACAGTACAAGTGGGGGTCTTCCTTTTTATATGCAATAACCTTGAGATTTCATCACAGACCTGGTAATTCAAATTCACCTCCTTTCTTTTTCTCACACAGTGTAAGATTTAAGCAGGTGCCCCTAAGCAGGGTGTGCTGATGACTGGAGCATCTTATTGCACCTCTGATTGAAATTACTCCCGTTTAATACTCAAGCATTCTTCAGACATGGCCTGGAGAGAAGTGCCCCAAACTCCATCCTTGTCACCTGAAGTGACAGCATGGGAAGAAACTGTCGCAGCGTGGCAGAGGCACAGTAACTGTACAACAGGTTTAAAATAACAGTTTTCAAACTGTTTCACACACAGCACAGCACGGACAGTTGGATGCTTCCACTTGTTTGCACTGAGGAGCACTGCAGTGTATAAACAAATCTTTCTCCTTCGAGATTTGTTTCCAGTGCTCCGTCTGGTTTAATGCCTTGTACCAGTGCTAGATGACTCAGCTACACAAATGTCTGTGGAAAGTGGTTCTGAAATGTGTTGTCTGTAACATGCCTAACCTGCTTTTTTAAGGACTGGCTTTATGCTCTGAAACACAAGGGGTTTGTTTTCTTCCTGAATTAATGGGTTAAGTTCTGGGAGGTGATTCTATGACTTGGCCTTGCAACATCTGGCAGTGTTGTGACCCATCCCTGAAGGCAAGAGTAACCCAGGTTCTTGTTAATAAACCTCTTGGAGCAGATTAGAGTGAAACAACATTGCATGATTGGTGTTTATAAATATATATACATAAGGTTTCTCTTGGAACAGTTTGGTTGCAAAAGAGAGTAGGCCATAAAATAATAATTTTGGTTATTATTATCTATAGTAATATGGCAATATAAAATCATAAAAATAACACTTAAGTATGCATGAGGGAAAAGATAAAAAGCATAAGAGTAGTAGAAAGATATCCCACCAATGGATCCTGCAATGAGACTTGATTATTGCAACTTTGATGTCCATTGGTTGAAGTGATGGTTGCAGTGTTGATGCATCAGGGCTGGGAGAAGCCCCCAGAACATGAAGTTCAATGGGTTGATGTATGCTTAGGCTTGGTGAGAATGCCCAGGTACCTTCCCTGGTGGGGGAACTTTCAGTCCTCTGGTGGAAACCCTCAGAAATGAGTCTGGGGGTGCTTTGGGGGTCTTTGGTGCTTTCAGAGGGGATGAATGATGGTTTCAGAGGGGATGAACACCCTCAGGACCATTCCCTGGGGTAGCAGAGGGAGGTTTACAATTGAGGGAGGACAACTGTGAAAGCACCATCCCACCCTGCAGGATCTGTCTCTTACCTGGCTCAAAGCCTGGCTTCTAGCCCTCGGTGGTGGGTGCTCACACCCTCTGTCTTACAGGCTTCGCCACCACACACCCAAAAACCACTCCCTGCTCCTCGGGAGGTTCGAGGGCCCCAGCAAAGCACAAATGGGAAATTGTTTGAGTCATTAACCATTAACATTCCAGTCTCTCACAGTCAGGAATAAGTGTTCTTACATTGTAATATTGGATGAGTTGAATGGTGATAAATTATTTATTTACACAACATGGGCTCTGAAGGATCCAAGTTTAGTTCAGTTGGAGCGGTGCAGCACTTCTGGCAGCTTAGCCAAAGATCTTTCTAAAAATTCTCAGTTATAGAAAAGTTCAGTTGGTTTGTTAAAATTACACAGTGTGAGTGGACTCAGCTAATTTTTGCAGAAATAATTTCCCTAGCTTACTTGAGTCTTGGGAGAGCAGAGATATTTTGCTTTTAAACTTGCAGGTTTTCATAAACTATTTATTTTTTCGTACATTGCAAGATAAAATGATTTTTTGTGTTCTTTAACACATTATCTCCTTTAGCACATTATCTCCTGTCCAGAAAACAGATGTTAGCTTCACTTAGAAGAATTTCTTAATTACCTCTAAAGTACTCGTTTCTGCTTGACTTTTCCGCTTGACTTGTTTTGTTTGTTTTGTTTATTTCGTTAATGGGAGAACAGACCCAGGGAATTATCCGAAGAAAGAACAAAGCAATCACTGCTAAAGTAGCTGTTAAATAATCCTTTCAGCGTTACTCTCATGCATCCGAACACTTCTGCTTGCCTTCCGCAGTGCTGCAGTGCACTGAGCAGAGACAGACCTGTTCGGAGTTGTCACACGCAGTTTAGGTCCTTCTCCTCCTCTGTAAGTGTCAGATTTCGAGGAGGTCAGGGCTCCTCTGAGGTACGGAGCTGTTACAGCTGTACCCGCATTATACAGCCACTGTCGGGGCATTCCGTGCATCCCTAGGTAGCATGTTGTGATGGAAGCCCAAGCTTTTATTCATTTTAAATGTGGAAAAAAAACCCTATTGCACTGAAGGCATTGTATTTGGGAGCCTCTGATGCTGGCAGCAACTGTGTTCTCTTTCTGAACCTTAATTTGAAACAAAGGAAGGAATGAGTAGTAATTAATTTCTGCAAATTTTAACAGTAACAAGCTATACAGTCTTTTATGGATAGTTTTGCAAATGCTACTTTCTGCAGCCTCTCCTCCTCCTCCTCTGTCATTTTTTTTGGTTCCAACACTTGTGCCACAGGGCTTTGAGGAGATGTGTCTGTTCTCTTATTTAGTTTGGTAAGCCCGTGAATGACGCATGTTCGCTTCTAGAGAGGGAGGACGTCTGAAAGCTCACAAAACAAGCCTGCAGGCACTGGAGGTAAACTGGGAATTCTTGCATGGGGAAGATGACAGGACTGGATGGTGGTGACAGATAAGGAATGCAGTATTTCTAACATAAAGAGGGAAAAAATGTAAGGCTGCCTAATAATGTGTAGGATGAAGTGCCTGTTTTCTGAGTTTCAGATGTCCCTGGCATATTTTGTGAGTAGCAGTTGTGTAAACAATGCTCAACAAAACACTGAGGAAGCCAAAAAAAGTAAGAAGAAAAATAAGTTATGACACCCAGCAACACACTTCACATGTAAAATTAAACGGATGTACAATTCCTTACATTGTAATGTTTTATTAGTTGAAAAGTGGTAAAATGTTTTTGACAGGTGTAGTCCAGGCCAAATCCTGTGGTCCTGACAGAAAAAAAAATCCCTGTGGAAAACTGTAAATGTCTGACAGTCTCAGCTGCATCTCTGAACCATTACCTAGGATATTCATTTGAAAGGCAAGTGAATTCCTGTTAAACTGACTATCAAGCAAGATGAGAGATAATTTGATCCAATACAGTTTGCTGGTGTGTATATAAACTGCAATCCCTTATTTTAGTTTTTCAAACGTCTTAATTTTATTTTAGTTCTTCAGACAATGTATTTGCAGTAGCAAAGAAGATCTACAGCACGAGTGCAAAACTCTGCCTCCACAGAAAATACAGACCATTATTTGGAATTCTGGCTTCAGGGGCGTGGTTCCTCATACCTCAACTGAAATTTTTAGTTTCTTTCATTTAGATGCAGAAGATGTCGTGTTGCCTGGCTCATCACAGGAGACAGTCTTCTTGAGAATATTTGTTGACAGTTCTTTAAGAGTCTGAGGGAGAACTACTGCTTATAAATGCAGCTTTTTTCAATAGGCATAAAGTATGCACAGCCTTGGAAAAAAGCGATTAAAAAAACCCAAATATTTTTTATGTCTCTTAAGTCATGCACTCCACACTGGTTTAGAGCAATGAATGACAGTTCATGTGCTAGTCAGTTCCCTCCAAGCTGACTGAGTGTATTTGAAGGGTTGGATATTTACTCAGCTGTATCTGTTAGTTGTCTCTACTCAGCTTCTGCAAGTGAAGTCAGCATTTTACTCTATCAAGTAATTCATGTTCCTGAAATCTCAGTCTTTAAGGGCTAACTTGGACAAAATTATCAGTCCCAACAAACCATGAGCCAGCCCTATGGTATTAGCAGCAAGACGAAGAAACCCTAAAAAACTTGTAAAATTTTCAGCATTTCTTACATGATACTTGCCAGGAGTAACAGTCTCCCCACTCAAGATCCATTCAGGTCAATGAGGACTTTGATATTAAAAACTATAAGAATGATCTAATGGTTGAAGTGACTTTGACAAATTGAAAAAATAAAGTGCTGTATGAGGCTGAGCAGGCTCTTTTCCATTACTGTGAGTGATTAAGATATGGTGTTACTTAAGATGAATTGAATGATGAGCATACTTAGAGATATTCTCAAGGAACTAGCAATCAATCTTTCTGTCCTCATCCTGTACTTTTAATTTGTTGTATTACATAGTTTCTTTCTCTGTTACATAGTTGCTTTTAAGTATAACCTCTTAGTTTTATTTGGGGCTTTTTTGAGATCTCACATCTCTAACCAATGAATTAAAAGAATGAAGAAACAGAAGTGTCCAGTTCTTTCTGGAGACCTCCAAGTCATCTTCAAATACGGCTCGTCAGCTTTCTTTGGTCTCTAGATACAGCTGTCATTTTCATTTGTAGAACTCTAAGCCGAGGTCAGTTTCCCTTTGACTAATGTTAGCCTTTACTGACTGACTTGAAATCAAGTTCTGCCCATCTCATGCTGACCTGCACATGTGTACAAACACTAATAAATTTCTTTTTCCAAGAAGCAGCCTGCCTAAGTTCCTAGCAGCAAATGATGGTGCCCAAGCAAACTGGACTTGCATCATTTTTAAATTCAGACTAAAGCCATGGGTTAATGCAGTGTTTGGGGAGGGTCTCTCATTCCTGGTTACAATGATTTTGTCTCTTGCAAGGACTGTTTCGTGAATCCTGTTTGCTGCTGCTCTGGAGCTGGAAGAATGGGGAGTAGTTCTTAGGCCTCTGCGTGATCGCATTCATGAACCAGTCCAAGCACCAGGACAGCTTTGCTACCACAAGAAATGTCTGTGAAACAGATGAAGGCATGGAATTACTTCCAGAGAACCGACAGACCCGCTGTTAGGGGAAGTAAGCTGATCCAATATACACAGGCAGAGCAGATGTTCCTTGCTTGGTAGTGTTATGAATGGGATGGGATCCTGGGGTAGCACAGCTGCAGCACACTGGGCTGCCTGTTAGCCCAACACGAGTGCAAGGTGCCCAGCTTGGAAGGTGTTTGTCATCATAATGCAGCACTGTCAGGGACTCCTGTCTGGAGTGCAGAAGGATAAATCTCCCATCAGGAATTGACAGCTCTGTGCTGTGTTTTTGGCATGAGCTAATTACAGAACTCATGCACTGATTTACTTTCTGACTGAGACTAAACAGAGTCAAAGGATTTCCCACTGATGAAGTTTATACATGAATAATCTTCTTCCTACCTGTGGTGGGAGAGTGGGAAGGAAAGCAGTATCCAGGCAGCAGTAATCTTCTGCTCATTTGCAGCTCTCATAAACTGCTCCTGTGTCTGGTGAAGGAGTGGTTGATACACAGGATCTGGGTTGCAGAACAGTGATCTCTCATACATCCATTTTTGCTGGTTTCCAGGGTCTGTGTCCCCATAATGGCTCAGCCATGTGTTGTGTGACTAGTCAATAATAACAATGAAAAAGGGGGGAAAAAAAAGGATTTTACATGCCAATTAAAAAACATTGGGGTAGAATTTTGTAATGTAAGAAAAAGCATCTCCAAGCAGTGCTGGGTTTGTTTCTCACTTAATTTGCAGATCTTTTTAATGTTTTTAAACACGCTTTTCAATTCATGCTCTTGAATTTGGGTGCAATTCTAGGGAGAGATGCTTGAAATTAAATTGTTGGCTCTCTGTGCTCTGTGGTAACTCTAACCCTCGACTAGGCAGCAGAGAACATGCAGCTGGGGTGCAGACAGCTGCTGTTCAAAAGCCTCGACACAGGAGTGCATCCTGAGACACCTCGCTTCTCCTGAGAAGTGCCCTGCTGGCTTTGCTGCTGACCAGGACCTCAGCTCTCAGTGGGCAGACTGATACCTCCTCAGTCATGGTGATTATCTGAACTGCTCTGATCTGGGATCTGTTCCTTGGCATCCTCCGTGCTTCCTTTCTCCAGCAGCAGAGAGCAGGGGGGTGGTGCTTCCCTACTTCCTTCAAGTAATGATAGTGATGGAGACCTGTTTTTTCCTTCCCAAGAGCTGGGAGAGCCACTATATCTCAACTGGGTAGGTGTATCCAGCCACACCCTGGTGCAGCAGAGTAAGAGGCGTTGGGAGCCTGAGTGTAATTAGGAGAAACTCACGTTTCCCTCTCTCTTCATTGACCCAGGACACGGGGAGCTTGAAGAAAGATACGGCAGCAACAAAAGATAGTCAGGTCTTCCTGTGCTTCCTCCCCCCCTCCACACACACCCTCTCCCTTCCCATTGTCTCTGCTGGGCGTCGTGATTTGTCCTAAGGTGAGAACACCTAGGGAGAAATGTCCTAGGAAAAGAATATCATGCGCAAATTGGAGGAGGAGCTGTGTGGTTGCTTGCATAATCACAGAATCCCAGAAACAATTAGGTTTGAAAAGACCTCTGGGATCATCGAATCCAACCTGTGACTGAACACCACCGTGTCAACCAGACCATGGCACTACATCCAGTGTTTCCTTAAACACCTCCAGGGACAGTGACTCCCTGGGCAGTCCATTCCAATGTCTAATCATCCTTTCTGTGAAGAAATTATTCCTAATGTCCAAGCTAAACCTCCTCTGGCACAGCTTCAGACACTGTCCTCTTGTCCTGTCACTGGTTACCTGGGAGAAGAGGCCAATGCCCACCTGGCTGCACCCTCCTGCCAGGAAGCTGAATGCATTCCAGGCATGGGGGAACCTGTGGTTATTGCCACTGACTTTGGTGAACATCAGCCTGCAAAAGGGTGTCAAATGCTGCTGGAGATTTGCCTAACTGGGCGCTCCTCCAATTTCTACCTGGTGTTCTTACCTTAGGACAAATCAAAATGCCCATCAAGTGAAAATCACAAGGGAAAGAAGTGTGTGTGGACAATGCACATGAAGACCCCAAATGTTGTCAGGCACCAAAAGGGGCCAATTGTTTTTCTTCGAAACTCTCAATTTTTAAGTGGAGAGATAAGGAATTGAGATGCTCATTGCATTTGACCAACTGTGCAGCAGCACCAGCTGCTCTGAGCCAGCTACCTGTCTACAGTGACAGTTGTGCTCCATCCTTTTCTGCAACACTTCATGTTCCCCTTCTGGAAGGACAGGTTTAACAGCAGAATTTGATGGGTTTAGTGCTACACAGTCCTAGCAGGTAGGACCTGTGGAAGTTTTGTACTCTGTTAATGTAACAAAACTTCCATACTGTCTTATTTACTAGTAATCTGATTCATCAGGAATAAAGGCAGCCTTCAGTTTCTGATTGGAGTCATGATTAGTGACCCACAAAACAGGACAAGACTGGCTTTGCTGTGTCTGTGGTGCTGAGACAAAGAGCAAGCCTCAGACCCCCCCCAAATTTACATGTTAAAAACAAGTAATACTAATGGGATCTATAGGGAAGTCTGACTTACTCAAGATTGCAGTAAAGTACCATTTTCCAGTGAACTGGCAGAATCATACTACTAGTTGTTCTGAGTCTGACCGCACTGTCATGTGGTTATGTTAGTATGAGAAATTCAGGGAAGTACACTCTCAAGACAATACATGGTGCTGTTACAGAATCAAACAGACTGTGTTAGGAACAGTACTTCTGCAACTAATCTCATTTATTGACCAAAGTTTTCAGAAGTTTTAAAACCATATATTTTTTATCTTTAAAAGAAGGGTGTACTTGACAGTGCTCATGAGGGAAGCAGGCTCATGAGCTTCTGTGTCTGTGTACTTGGAGCTGGGTTTCCCACTGAGCCACAGGAGAGGTACATCAATCAAACTGGAATAACACTGAGGGGAAGCAGACTCCTGTTATTGTACCTGCTGCCCTTCCATGCCTTCAGGTGTTATCATCATCTGAAAGGGAAAAACCTGGCTGTGACATTGCAGGGAAAGGTTCCTGAACAATGCCAGTCTCTGTCTTTGGCAGGAAAAGATCAAGCTTAAGGAATGAACTTAAATACCATGTGCTGCAATATCATGAAATTACCAAGCTGACTTCAGTGTCTGCTGTCCTGCTGAACACAAATATGTATATCTTTTTTTGCAGCATTTTGAGTTATTATAACTAATTCACAAGCTCCCTCTGCTGGGCTACCAGCATAGGAGAGGTATGGCAAAGCTCCTGTTATGTTTTTTGCAGACTGACCCATTTTCTTCAGCTAATTTTGACACTTTGTACAGCATCAGAAGTGTACGATCAAATTCATGTAAATGGCTTTTTAGAAGTGTAACAGAGAGAGAGTTGATGTGTTAGATGCATAATAAAATGGTTTTATATGCATAGAAGGTTTTTTCAACAATAACATAACTGTAGGTGTTACCTCCTGAAAGTGCTCATGCATCTATCAAAAGATAACGATACTTGGCTTCAGTAATGCCTTCTGTCACAGGAAAGAGCTCTAAGGAAATAAATACAGACCTGTTAAAAGAATTAAAGGCTTACAGTCATCAAATACACTCCCATACAGTATGCAGTTTGATGTAGCAGTGGTTTTCAAAATGAGCCAAGGGGTTTGTACAAGCATTCAGAGGAATGAAGAAGTGCTGAAAACGTTACTCTAATCAGAAGAGCTCGTTCTGCTGCTTTCTGCCTAATCCTCAAGGTCAAGATTTCTGTCTATAGTTTCCAAAATACATACATGGGGCTTAGCACTGTCATAACCAATTAATTGCAAAATCTCTTTTAGTAGTTTAAAGAGAGTTGTGAAATTATTGACTTCCAACTAAACAATCTTAGGGTGAGAGATTGCTAACAAAAAAACAGAATGATGCTTTGTGATTGCTGTAGACATAGCACTTCCTGGCTGGCTTTTAAGAGGGATTTACTGGAAAAAAGGTCCTGCCTTAAATAATTCACAAGACTGTGGAGTGTCTTTATGGGGAAAGGCATATTGTCTGCAGTGGCACCAGAGAAAAATGGAGAGACTTTATGAACAATCACAGTGGCTTTTTAAATCAAGTCAGGCTCCTAGACACAGACAGTGGTACAAATAGAAGGTATTAGAGTGCTGCCTGTGTGTTGTGCTTAAAGTAACAGGTGTATGGGAAGGTAGCTGTCACCAGTGTGAGTGGAGCAGTTATTTGGTACCACTCAGCATCCCTGGACAAGGATGTAGAATAGAAAATAAGGAACTCCAGCGACCAATTGATACAGTGATTGCAGGGAGGATGTGGAATGCCATGTATTCCAAATTTCATTCTAGTGAGGAGATGTCGTGGTTTCATTGTGAACCAGACAGGAAAAAAACTATCAGTTTGGGTTGCCAAAAGAAAAGGAATTTTGTAATCAAGAGCAAAGCAGGTTTAAACTTGAAAAGAACAGACTTTTATTAACTAATACAAAAAGGAAAGAAGGAGAAGAAAAAAAAAACAACTAACAAACTCTTAGAATTAGAATGAAACCTTTCAAACATTCTTCCTCTATTACCAAAATTTCTCTCACTCTCATTAACAACATACAGAAATTACATTTAGAAACTTTCAGTCAGTTTTTCAATTCTAGAATAGTCTTTCTTCAATTCTTCTAGAGATTGGAGCATCTTTTACTCGCTATGGAACTAAAAACTGAAACAAAACAAGACAAAACAAACTTTTCATGATAACAGCCGCCCGGAAAACATTTATATCATGAAAATTCCTCCCATATTTACA
>WAAG01068078.1:13718-29412 GCA_013390105.1 Tichodroma muraria
GTCTCATTAGGGTTAAATTAGTCCAGAGTGAACTCCACTCAGAAAAGCCATCCCCGCCCGATCTGCGTGATCTTTCCTGGCTCCAAGACAGCCCTGAGGAAAATTCTCTCACCGACCATGCTCAGGAGAAGAAAACTTGAATTCCATCAGCCAGATATCAGCAACGTAGCTCACAGTTTGGCTCTGCGGTCTTTTTTTCTTTTTCCCGGTCAGCCTGACTTGCTTCCCCCTCCCCCCCAGGCCCGACGGCCACGTGGGGGAAGGGGGAGCAGAGAATGTTCGGCAGGAGCTCTTACCTGAGCCTCTGCCGGAAACCAAGAGAGAGATGATTCCCGGGTTTGCATTTAAAAAAGGTGTATCGTAAAAGGCTCACCCACGCTTTCATTGGTTTTATCAAATGTCAGTAATACACATTGGCCAATCACGGCCAAACTACTACAGGAGACTAAAGTGATCATTTCTAGCATCAACTGAGACAAAATCACCTCTTTTGGCTAAAGTGGGTAGACCACCTCTATTTAACCAGGAAAAGGAACTTGTATGATGTGTGTGTTTGATAAATAGCTGAAAGCTTGAGATGGGCTTTTTACACAGGCATGCAGTGACAGGACAAGGGGGAATGGCTTTAAACTGAAAGAAGGCAAGTTTAGTCTAAATGTTAGGAAGAAATTCTTTGCTGTGAGGGTGGTGAGACACTGGTACAGATTGTTGTGGAGAAATTTTTCAAAGCCAGAGTGGATGGGGCTTTGAGCAGCCTGGTCTGATAGAAGGTGTCCCTACCCATGGTAGGGGACTTGGAACTAAATAGTCTTTGAAGTGCCTTTCAACCCAAAGCATTCTGTAATTCTAGGGCAAGACAGGTTGTGATGTCTTTAAGAATACAAAAAGAAATTAGGTGAAATTTTAAAGCACTAGCAATATATCTCTTAGTGTCATTAGTCTTCCAATCAAGTACTGACACGATAAAGAGTAATTTTACCTATGCTCATATTGAATGACATTCAAGAATTTTCTCAAACTATGTATCTTATCTCAAGTATGAAATTTTCTTCTATGTAGCATATTCTCATGTTGGCTTTATTCTGCATCAGCAATGACTCTAGAGGACATGATATCAATATACAATTTATCCTTTCAAAGCCTTGAGGATGATTAGTCTGTTTCTTTTCTGTCCCTAATTAAACATTACTTCAGTAATTCCCAGGGGCAAGGAGGCATTGCGACTGTACTGAAATGAAAATGAAGTTTGTAGGACCACAGTTGCACTGTCTGTCGTTATGATTAATGTATTTTATGATTGTGATTTTGGCCATAAGATTTAGCTGTTTTATTAAAGATACTGTGAGGGAGCACACAGACACAAGCCACAGGTTTGGGGTTTTTTTTTTGTAAGGTGACAGAAATTCAAGAAGGTTTTAACACAAAATTGGTTGAAGTAAAATGTGCCAAACCATTGGGGATCTTAAATGTGATTGCTGGTTATTCAGCCTTTGGCAAGCCACTAATAGTCATGGTAAGTGAGAGTTTCTGTTCCAGTCAACCATTTCCCAGAATAAGGAGCAAAAGCAATTCCTTCATATTGAAGCGTTTTGGGAAACAGGCAGCAACCCTACAATGACTGTGGATTGAGTGACTTGGTAAGAGGTATTTGTTGTCAGCATAAAGATTTATTTATTTAGCTGTTAGTTAGGACACATCTACCTGGTGTAAGCCCACAGATCAGTCTGAGAAGCCAGAAATTAGGCTGTTTTCAAGATACACAGGTCATTTTCTTTCCCATTTTCTTTGGCATGTGGAAGTAGATCAGATGGGTTGATTTCTACCATTCGTTCATGCTTTTAAATACCACTTTTCATCTGTCTTTGCATATGGGCTGCTTTTGCATTCTGAAAAAGAGGTGACATTCGTTAGCATATTTCATTATGCCAGCCAAAAGGTTATACTATGTATAGACTTATGTATTCATAGTGCTCAAGTGTTTCGACTTTTTATGCTTACTTTATATTAAAAAATAGTGAACAGTGCATTCTTATCTAGCTGATACTTCTTTATGCAGCAGCATGGAAAGCTGGATTTGGATAGAAGTTTATATCCATTTAAAATACACAATCAGCGTTCTAAAACAGTCATTAGTTCAATTTAAAAAATAAATATGCTGAACATAGAAATAAACTTAGCAAAACATGGTTTGTATTGAAAACTAGTTGATAATATTAAGTGAAGGAATCATTAAATACAGAAAATGAACTGATTAAGGTTTTTCTAACCCACATGCCTTTGCCTTTCAGAATTACAATTAGTAGAACTTATCCTTCACATTTATTTTTAAAGGATGACCTTATTAATGCTTTTACAAGGTATGGGATTGGGAGCAGTAGGTCCCAAATTTCAAAACAGTAAAATGAGAGCTCTGGAGAGAATTCAGTCTTTCTCACTGTGTCTTTGCTCTCTTCATTTGCTTAAGGTTCAAACCATCTCTTTAAATTCTGTGAAGCTAAAACAATTAATTAAAAAAATGACTGGAAATGAGTGAAGTCTCCAGATGTTAATGGCTTATTTAATTGTACTGTAGTAACATTAAAGAACAGGTTGTTCTCCAGGTTGTACAAATACCAGAGTCATTTGGAGCAGCTGTAATAAAATCCCTTGTTATCATGAAGCAAGGTGAGACACACAAACAGGATCTTTCAGCCACTAGTTTTCAGTCAAGATTTAAGTGATATTAATTATCTGTAGCATCTTTTACAATCCAAATGAGAAAATACAGTTTATAACACTTGTTGTCTCCATATTAAAGCTATCAGTATTTTGTAAACTTGAAGAAGCAATTGTAAATGCTATGATAATACAAATTATAGCAAACCCAAATATGTTCAGAAACATTTCAAAGACATTCTGATATTCCAGTTGATTTTAGGATTGCTGTTTATCTTGTCAAGACTATTTGTACAGCCTTTTCCTTTTTTTTTTCTGTGTCATTTTTCCTTTTTGCTTTCTCAGTTCTCTTATCAGAAGCTGAAATACATTTTTTCAAAGTACTGCTGTCATATGGGCTCTCCCCTTTTAAATAATTTAGTTGGCCTAGGTATTGGTCAGTAATGTCCAGGTGTGGCTGACACAGGACATTGCTGGTGATTGCAGTGAATTGCATGTAATTAAAGTTGTAGTTAAAACCTGTAAAACTGATTTCTCACTGAATGCTTTAGCTCATTAACATGGAAATGTTCATGTCGGGTGAAATAAGTGATTTGTCAGTCTTACTTCTAAGAGTAAGGCTTTAGTCATTTTAGGGACTGCATTAACCTATTTGTGATGCTAAAGTCCCACAGGCATTGCTAGCCTATCTTCATAGAAGCCTGTCTTGCACTTCATTTTTCTCAGCATTTTCTTGTATTAAGAAAGGCTGATTCTTCTACTGAGATGTTTCTGAACCGTCACACTTAGTAGTGATTTCCAGTAATTTAGTAACAATTCAGTAACTCTTCCTTGCTTCCTTTTGTTTTAAATCTTGTCTGTAGAAAAATCTGTCTAGGTAGGTGTGTCCCAATAAAGCCTGTAACATTTATTTCTTTTAATCTTTCCCTTTGTCTTCTCCTAATGTCTCTTCCCCCAGTCTGGAGGCTGCTTGCCTGCTGCCTGTTGTCAGCTTCCATCAGACTGAAGGATCCTGGGAAGGAAAGACTCTTAGAGGGCCTCTTTTCACCTCATCTGTGCAGCTAAAGATTTGACATTCACTTCCTGAGACAGGATGAGACTCTGGTTTTGAGAAACATTATGTAAATCAACTGTGTTATGTAAGAACTCCTAATAATGATGTACATTACAGCATATTTATAAGATTAAAGGCAGTACTGCGTCCTGTGCACTGGCAAAAAAGGAGAGTCCTGAAAAATGTCTAAAAAAATGAAATAATTATAACAGACTTGATTTTTGTTTGATGTTTCTGTTTAGGTGCTGACAGCAGCACAAATTAAATCAATTTGCCTGGCCATACTAGAATCAGGAAAACAGTATGCAGTGAAGAAGAGGAAACCAGTCCCACTGATGTATTCCTACTATGGAACAGAGTATCTCGGTGAGTGAAACACACCAACACCCTGAGCACGTGCTGTGTGGAGATGCTGAGCTAGTAGGCACTTCAGAAATAAAATACATAAAGTCTGCAGTGTGGGATTTCTCCTGAACCAGTTGGGGCCATCCAACCTCCTAAAACTGTGAAGTGGGACTGAGGAGCTGGAGGGAAGGGCCGGTGCTGCCGGGCACCGGGGAGTGCCAGAGGTGCCTGTGCTGCAGCAGGGGAGCAGCTTCATTCCCTCTTCTTTCTGCCCTGGTAAGCGAAGAGGCAGTGAGGGGTGTGGTGTCCGTGCCTGTGTGGAGCAGGTTACTCAGGGCACTGTCGGGGATGTTCTCTGTGAGCTGCTGTTGCCGTGCCAGGACCGGCAGAGCGGCTTCGGCTGTAGCAGAGCGACCCAGGCACGTGGCACTCCTCTCATGGGCAGCTTGGTTGGAGCTCACCTGCAGCTGTGGTGAAAGGCCACTGGGCAGGGCCCTCGTGGGCTCCACAAGGCACAATCTCACCGCGGAAAGCGTGCGTTTGGTTCACGGCTCCTGGCAGGGGAGCAGAGAGAGCCGTCACTGAGTGGCGCGTTCCACAGACCCTGGCAGGTACAGACAGTTCCTGCACTGAAATTTAGGTGTCAGCTCACTGATACTGTCAGTCAGTAACTGGGAAATACCCGTTTTTGGCCCAGTTTCAGTTTGCATTCAACAAATGCAAATATATGGCCCGGATTCAGCAGTGTGTCAAGAACAGTAACACCTTGAAACAGAATTCAGTTCAGGTGGTTTAACTGTAAAACTGTGAGTTTCAGTCATATCAGAGTGAGAGCAGAAGGAATTCATGCATATTTTTGCAAAGCTAGAGGAACTAGAAATGACGGAAGTAGTAAAATACAGTGTTATACACCTAGAAATCTTTTATTCCAAGCAGTATTCCAGTATGCATAAAGAAGATGAAGGAGCCATGCTCTTGACAAGGAAATCTATCCCAAGGGAAAGTTGCAATGAGGTGCAGACCTAAACCCACCCTCTAATTCAATTGTTTCTGTTCTTTCCAGGTGCAGCACATGGGCTTTCCTCAATCCTGCAGATGTTGCTGTCCTATTATGAGTACCTGCAGCCAGCGGATCAGGAGCTCGTGTGGCAGAGTGTGGATTTCCTGATGGACCAGGAACAGAACAGCAACTGGCCCCCTGAGCTGGGGGAGACAATCGAGCGGGAGAACGAGCTGGTGCACTGGTGCCATGGAGCTCCAGGTTCTTTTCCTATTGATGCTATGCACAGCCAGATGCTGATCACAATGCTTTTCCACATTAGGTGATTCCATGTAGAAGATAATCTCAGGTTAAATTCGACCAAAGTGAAAAAAAACCCGAAGGACGTAAAGAAGTTACACTTAGAGATGTGGAAATTTGTTAATTGTTATTGCTCTTCCCCAGAAAAACCTATATCCCTGTTCTTGGGTAATAACACAGATGTAGCTTACAGGAACATTTCAACTACTCCAGTGTTTGTTAAATTCAGACCCCAAGTCAGCTAAACATTTCCTTAGGCACCTGAGTTGGTCATGTGTCACGTGCATTCTCATAAGGTTACCATGAACTGAGCTCTGCAGTGCTCTGGTGAAAATTATGACTAATTTATCTAAATACCCTCTAAAAACAAGCCACATAGCTTTTTTTTGGCAGAAATTAGTATGCATAACTGTGTATAACTAGAATAAAGCAGTGTAGGCCTCATTGGGGAAAAAAAAGTGAGTTTCTTTTTCTCATTTAGTAAAAATTTGTATCTGTTGCCAGAGTAAGAAATTATCTTGCTCATCCTTGTGTTTCTTTCAGTGTAAGAAGGTGAGGTAAATGGGGACTTGGAGCCAATAGAAAACAGTGCTAAGAGTTTACTGTTTGAAAGGCAAAAATGTGACTGCTCTTTTAAAATGATGAAAGTCTGGGAATGTTAGAGTAAACTCTGAAATTCAATAATGACTTGAAAAGATTGAAAGTGGTGTTGTCCCAGGGGTGGACAAGTACATCTTACTGTGTGTTTTTAGCATAGCAGATACTCCCCCCTCCACATGGAGCATTTAGAGGCCACAC
The DNA here is from genome assembly GCA_013390105.1 of Tichodroma muraria. NCBI lineage: Eukaryota > Metazoa > Chordata > Aves > Passeriformes > Sittidae > Tichodroma > Tichodroma muraria. The sequence goes on from WAAG01068078.1 coordinate 19,871, forward strand.
TGACATGTGTAGAGCACGAGACTGCAGTTTTTAGTGTATTAATCTTTATTTTCTTAGGTGTTCCTGAAACCCTTGGTGTGCTTATTACAAAAGACAATCTCACTGCTCTTTTCCTAGGCATTGCATATCTGTTTGCCAAAGCTTACCTGGTTTCCAAGAAGCCTCAATATCTGGACACTTGTATCCGCTGTGGAGAGCTCACCTGGCAGAAAGGCCTGCTGAAGAAGGGCCCTGGAATATGCCACGGGGTGGCTGGCAGTGCTTATGTGTTCCTGCTACTGTATAGGCTCACTGGGAACTCCAAATACATATACAGGGCACAAAGGTGAGCATTCCTGTCTTCTGGATTTAGGGCAATACCAGAAAGTTTCAGGAACGTTTTTGAAGCAGAGTCTGTGATCACCACTCGGGATGTAACGTGAGTGTTTAGGCTTCAGGGTCAATTCTAGCTGGCAGTTCTGGGGTGGGTGCACCGTGGGAGCTCTGCAGTCTCCTTCCAGGCTGCCTGGGTTCTCCCAGGCCCCCACCCTGCCCAAGAGCCTGTGTTCCTGCAGAGGGAACTGGGATGCGTGTGGAGGAATCACGCGCGTCTCGGTCTCATCCTGATGCGATGGCAGAGCTCAGACATGTCAGCTGTGAACCCAAGTCGGGGAGTAGAGTAAAACATGATTTCTTATGATTTTTTCAGAGCAGTTAACACTATTCCATATTGCTACAAGCGGAAAGTAAGTATAGGATGTGGTGTGAAGTTATTTCATTTTTTTTTAATTTATCATTCCCACCTTTAGCTTAGCCAGTGGGGTTAATTCTGTTTTGTCTGGGTGCAAGCATGTATGGTCCAGTGAAAATTCTGTCACAGTGCTGCAATTATCTTTAACTATGCATCTCTAGTTTACTGTACCTGTTTAAAAACATACTATTCCGTGTTTGTTTACTGTTTACCTTACAGCATGGAATAACAAGGGGAAGTGGTACAGTAATTAACTGATTTTCAGCCTTTTGCTTATTTTTTAATTTGTGTAGCTATTTCAGTATTACAGAATTTGTTGCATTGATGTGAAACTGTTGAAAAGTATCAGTATTACAGAATATTTCAGTATTACAGAAATTGTTGCATTGATTGCTTGCATCCTATCAAAAAGAATTTGTTTAATAATACATCTTACAGAAATCAGAAAGAGTTTATAGCTCTTAAACAAGTATAATGCACACACAGATTGCAAAGGTTTGTCTCTTCTGGATCTAATGAACCTCAATTTCTTGTGGAAATTGGATAGTGTAAAATTTGCAGAAAAGGTTAAATACTGATCATTCTATTTTTTTTAATTACTGAATGCTATTAAAATGATGCTTCCAAACAACAAGTAGACAGAAAGGGACATACAGTAATAACAACTCTTTTTGTTCTCTCTTAGGTTTGCAGAGTTCTTATTTACAGAAGAATTTAAGTCTGGTTCCCGGGCACTAGAAAGTGTATACAGTCTGTATGAAGGTTTTTCAGGAACTGTGTGTTTCCTGACTGACTTGCTGCAACCCAGCCAAGCTGAGTTTCCTCTCTTCAGTGTCTTTGTCTAAAGACTGATGTTCTCTGGGGCCACGTCCCGGAGGTAGTGGGAGAGGGCTCCTGCAGTTCCACTTACTTTTCAAGACAGGCTATTGACAAAACGAGCTGGGGTACCACTAATGCTAGCCTTAATGTAGCTGGGGTCAGATCAAAACCAACACACACTGGGGCTTGGGGGGTGGGAAAGTGTGTGGTCAACAGAAATGGGTCAGTGGGGGAAAAAACATGGGGGAGCTGATTGAATCTGATGTCGTAGATATTCATCTAATTATTCAAGTGAGAGAGAAAGGAGCATTATCAAACTTCTAATCTGGTGAAAATAAGGCAAGCTAGAATTGCAGGAACGTGCAAAGAAGAAACAGTGATGCACCCAGTATGTTTAAATAGAGTCCTGCAAAAAACATTCATGGAGCAATGCGCTAATTGGGGAGGGTGTTGTAGACATGTCACTGCACTGCACAAAGGCAAAATCTGGGATTTTTTACCTAAACCTAAACCACATCTGCTGGTTTTAGTAACGTATTAGGAAAATCTGTATCTTTGAGCTCTTTGGTCCTCATATAATGGCAGTTCTGTAGATAGCTGTGTGTTCAGGCTGCAGTTTCACAAGTCATTTCAGCAAGTGGGGTCTCGTGTGTAAATGAGCACTGAATTGGACCCTTCCTTTTAGAGCTCAGTCTGTGGCAAGGAGCTGGTCTCCTTTCTGATCTACTGTAACTGTGTCACATCTAGTCAGTATTTTCCCAGTCACAGGGAAGATGGGTGGAACCATGGAGAAGACTTGGATGGAAAAGTTCGGTAGCGAAGATACAGCTGGCAGATTCTTTCTTCATGGTACAGCATTGCTAGATAAGTATTGTTCAGTGATACAAAAACTTCCTTTAAAAATTAATTACTTTTAGCAGCATTTCTGAACAGTACCCTAAGTTTTTCAGACGATGGAAAACCTATTTTCCTTGATGAATTCTTCACTACAAACCCTGCAAAGTGAATACAATCCTGGGATGGCATACTGATCCCCAGAAAAAAACTGCTAACAAAACTCAAAATTGCTTTTATTCCTAGTTAACAAAATAATGTATCTGCCCAGATGATTTTTAGCTAAAAAATTATTTAGATAGAAATAAATGGGTTGCTCAATACTAGTTGCACTAGCACTTAGAGTTGCAATTATATGCTGTTTCCTATGTATTATAGATATGATGACATGGTACTTGAAAGCTAAAGAAAACACTAACATATATTTGTACTAAAAAAATAGAAAATGAATATGTATTTAAAATCTATTTACTATTTATTTTTATTTATATGGGAATAATATCTGTAAAGACAAATCTGGAAAACCAATATATCAAAAACTGAGGTTAGAGAGAAAAAGCTGCTGTACATGCACTGCCAAACAATGCAGTCCCTCTTNTCATTTCAGTGGGCTTTGATCAGGCTATAAGTTGGAGCTGGGTCTTGCAGTCCTTCCACATTTTAATATAATAATCCCTTCCTGCTCTTGCCACTATTATTTTAATGAGAGGGCTTGCATTATTATGAGCTGCAGATAAGGATTTCTGCTACTCTGTCTTGCACTGTGCGGCTCTAATTAATTACTTAATCATAGAAATAACCATATTTCACTGGTCAATAAAGCAATGAAGTTCTGTATCAATTTGTCAAGAATTTAGGTATCTTTTAGTGAATGGCAATGTTAAAACTCAATATACATTTGTTATGTGTTTATTAAAACACGTAAGTTGAAAGATTAAATAGTCTTTTAAGAAACCTACTAATGTCACTTACTTGGTTACTCTGAGCAGTGAGATGAGTGCACACAGAGAGGTAAATTCCATAGGGAGTGTGTACACATGAGGCTGCATCAAAAAGTCGGTGGATATGGGAGTGTGCTCTGCCCAGCCCTGTGGAAATGCTCCTGTTAGATCAGAGCAAAGCCAGCTGTCAGTAGCGAAGATCCCAAATCCATTAGGATTTTTTATCTAGTTGGTTCCTGTAATGCATTTGGCTCCTATATTTCATAACTGGAACCTTCTTAAAGAAAAGTTTAAGGAAGGTAAAACTTGGCCTATCCACTTCTTTTAAAAGTGATTCTTCACAAATGCCAGGAAATAAACATTGAGCTCAGTATCAGTTTTTTAGTGGTTTTTCCTGCTCTCTCTGTAGAATTTCTTCCAGTTCACATTCAGAGGAGACTTTGATCTTCTGTGTTGTGATCAACAGTACACACAAAACAGATCTCCTGTCCCCACAACCATTCTCTGTATATGAAGCCACATGTTTTGGAGAGAGAAAGAAAACAGTTATTTGAGTAAGTTAGTCCATTCAACAGTGAGAAAACTCATGGAACCACCCAGTTTTTGAAATTTAGGTCCCCAACATCTCTGCAGGTTATGTGAGTTCTGCACTGACTCCAGCAAGGGCAGCACACAAACAAACATCCAGTCTCATGGGATACATCTGGTAAAAATCTTGGAATATATTTGTTCATCTCTTTCATCAGACATGGCAGTTTGAGCTCACTCTCAGAGATTTGTGGCTTTTCTTACCTGACCTGGCTGGGTTAAGGTGGCTTCTAGATGTGCTGCAGTCACAGTTTCTGAACACAGTGCAGATACAGCCCAGTGCTCTTTGGAAAATGCTGCTCATTAAGTGAGCAGGGTTTTTTCATCTTTCCCCTCTTTATTGTCTTACCTGATTTTTTCTCTGTACTATATATGCTGTTCCAAACATGCTGTTGCAATCTTTATTTGTTGCTTTTAAGACATTGACAGAACAGCAACCTGAGTAGAGCTGTCAGCACTTTTCAGTGTAATAAAAAGTAAGGTCCTCTGTGTACCCTTGGTCCTGTTTTGAGAAATCAATCTTGCAACCTTTACTAGACATTCTCCATGGGATTCTGTTTCCTCCTGCCCTCGAATTGGGCCCCTAAGGACCGAGAAATGTATTCCTGAGCAGATTCTGCCCTGGTGCTGTGACAAAAGATTGTGTTGTGGGAAACTTAAGAAGCCTCTTTCAGGGTGTAAAACACAGTAACTACGTCATGTTTGCACATTAGTTTCTTGGTTGTGTTTAGTTTCTAAAGTGTAGGCGATAGGAATTTAAGTGATATAATAGTATTTCTGATTATGCTGTTAAAGCAAAGAGGATGCATTATATGGGTATTGGTGCTTATTTGTGATGTACCTGTGTTTGTGTGGTGCTATTTGTGAGTAAAGCTGTAGATTACACATCAGTTTAAGGAGCTATATACTGTTCATGACTTTTAGCCTGCCATCCCTAGATTACTGACAGGGAATAATTTTGATGGAAACTAGATCAGTAGTGTCCAGATTTATTGATTTCAGGATTCATAGAACCAGATGCAGTAAGTTTTATAAACAGTACAGTTCTAGCAAATATATCTTTATTTTTACCTGCTACTCACAACTTCTTGTCATAATGTGTTCATTTTGTGCCACTGCTTTCAATATCTGCTTTGTTTGCATCATTGTTGCCTTCAGTTTCCCTGCCTTTGTTTCCCAGCCTGTGAATTACTTGAGGAGGCTGAAGAAGCGTCCCAGGTATTTTTTTCTTGAAAATAAGATTGATTGATTTTGCTTAAGCAGGGTGTTCTATTAATTTGCATTACATTATTTTATGCTCCCAGATCTCACTGGCTGTGCCATTTCCCACCTGCTAAGGAAAAATCATTATCCTGTATAACAACTGTCACTGGTATTTTACTTCATTAAATAAAACAAAGACTTTCTAGGGACCATGGTCACTTCTCCGGTGTTTCAGTTCTATTAGGACAATGGAAACCAAGTGAAATGGCTAAACATTCCAAAATTCACTTTCAAATAGTTCTGGGAAATATACATAAGGGAATGCAAGTAAAGGGAACACCTTTATTGCTACTCCGTCAAATTAAGTAATGCCACTTTGATGTTCTAATACTGATTATATATGGACATGTGAAAAATATGACAAGAATACTGATCGTTTTTTTTAATACTGTGGAAAAAAACAGACTGTAGGTATCTGCTGTATTCAGAAATGCAGAGGGGCAATATGTGCAAATGGAAACTTTGATAAGCAATCAAGTTTTTGTACTCACATAATTTTCTGCATATACAGTTACAGCATCTGCCAACATATTGCATGTTTTATGCCAACAGTGACCTATTTTAGTGTATGCATGCATTTTGAGAATATATCCTTGTTCTTTGGATCTCTGAGGTCTGCCAAGTAAAGCTCAGGTGCAGTAATCTTCTCCTACATACCTTGAATATTCACTGGTATGAGTGCATATTCTAATCTGTAGGAAGATTAGTATATCAGGACTAAATTTGCCCTATACATTTTCAAAGAGTAGTCCTGCTCTGAAGAACTAACAATTGCTGGCTGACGGCACAGCCTGGACTGCTCTGAGAAGACATTTCAGTTTATATAAATATGTCTTAGACTAAGTAGTAGCAGCAGAAAACTGAATTGAAAAGAAAGAAGAAACTGACCAAAAATCCCACTGTGACGGGAACAACATACTTCAAAGCCATAAGCCAAAAATGCTCAGGGCCCGCAAAACAATACAGCAATTTAGGGATGTGAGTAGGCATTTTCCAAGGGAATAACAGTGTTTCATGGCACTGTAGGTAGTTGGTACAGAAAAGCACTGTGCAGGTTTCAGCTGCCTTGAACAGCACTCCATTGCCATTATAGCAAAGTCATCAAATGTTAAAAAACATTTGCTTTTAAAGGAATTGCCTGTAGCTGAACCTACTGCCTGTTCCTGTCTTTTAATGGAGCAGAAGTGATGTGCACTATCCATGAAGAGGCAGTTTTAAAAAATAAATTCAAGAAGCCAATAGCACCAACTTTTCAGTCTGCCTTTGAATTATTAAACTTGACTAATTTGTACTGTCACCGTTGGTCCTACACCCCATATATTTGAAATTCTACATCATGCTCTCAAAAAAAATTAATTTACAAGTAGCAAGCTGCTTGAAAATACACAAGGCCATATTTATTTTTAATGCTTAGAAGGGAGTCCCTTGACTTTGTTCATTCCACGACTCAAAGAGAAGATGAAGGCATTTAGGTCAAGTACAGCAGTACCAACCAGAATGGCAGAAAATTAATTAAAAACTCATTTTGCCTAGTGGTATAATGATATTTGAATACAAGAGACTTTACAGTGTACTGATGTTCAGCAACAGCATTTTATGACTATGTAGAAGTCCTTCTATCCTATATTACATCTTATAGGGAATAGAAAACAGATTCTAGTTCAACATATATTTTTACATCATACAGAAGAGAAAGGCTGTCTGACCAGAAATTTAACTGCTTCTGTCTTCATTACCATGACTGCACAACAGAAAAGGATTTCCTTTAACAATGGTCTGCTTTTGCCATTGAATTGGCCTCCTGCACACATTTTAAGGCTACCTGCTGATGGCAGTGGTGAACCTTTGCTTGATTCCAGGCATGTAAGGTTGTTCCTTCCACATGTGTGAAGCAGGGGTAAAACTATGTCATTCCAGACTCCAGGCCTACAAACTTTCCTTTACACATGAGTCCCATGGAATTAGTAAGGCTTGTTTGCATAGTATGAGGAAAGCACAGGTGTTTGCATATGCAGGGCCCTATTTGATAGCAATTTATATACATTTTATCTTGATATATCTGCAATATACATGAATACCAATACAAATAAAAAGTACAGGGAACTTAAATGGCATTATTTCATGTCTAGTTTGTGTTGGTGCCACTTGATTATTCAGTATATTACAGTGTATAATGTTCATTCCTTGAGTACGTGCCACACCCTAGATTGGTTTTTATCAGTGTTACAGCCATGATGTGGTACAGGCCTGTAGAATCAAGGTTGATTTGATTCTTTAGCGATGCACCTTATTGTTTGAAAGCAGGACCCCTGCTTTTCTAATATTTTAAACACTGTGATCTTTCAGAATGTGTTTATTGTATTAGTTTTGTATTGTAGATTATGATAGAAACTAGATTTTATAGCTTTTTAAAAGCAGTGGTAATACTAAGCTTCATAGTGGCAGAAAAAACTGTGTATATCCATATTATGAATATTAAAGCTGTGATTATATTTTGCCTTAAATAAAAGTCCAACCTTGAACAGTATGATTTTGCATGGATTGTTTATTTCTGTACTTACCTTTCATAATGCTGGCAACTCTTCCTTCCAGAATAGTCATGACTCAGTGCTCCAAAAGCTTTTCAGTAGTTATCAAAAGTAAAATAAATCATTTTAGAATGAGATAAATCATCCAAGGCTGCACATAGTGCTTAGGTAAAACACCTCATGGTAGTTTCTCACAAGACAATACACGTTGCTTTTGGCCTGTAGATTAGTTTCCTACTCCAGGTATTTATTTTCAGTCTGCTTAAATCTCAGCTTTCATGGCCTCTTCCCTGTCCAGAAACACCCCTCCATTCCCAGTGAAGAACACAAGCATTAAATTCACATAGGCCTGCCCACAACAGAGTTTCCATCTTTGTCATCATGAGCTGAGCTCAACTTGAGCTGAGCAGTGGGACTCCAGATTTGCCTGTGCAGTAGTTAATGAAATGGCCAAGTGTTTATTGGCACTTTTTGTGTAAATCTGGTGACACCCTAAATTGCATTAAAGAACAGTAGCAGATAAGCAGAAGTAGCCAGTAGTGTTATCCCATTAATAATATCTCAGACTCCTTATTTTGCCTTCCTTTTGTGCTCCTGTAGGTCCCAGGTCTGTAGTTAACCCCTGCAGGGAGATCAGCAGTTACCTGGGAACAGGCAAGGAGAAACAAGATCTATCACCAGAGCCAGCTGAGCATGAACCAAGCACCTGCACCAAGAGGAGAAGCCATGACTGGAGACTCCTGTGCAGGACAGAGGCACCATTTGCCAACCTGGCTTGGTACCTCAGTTTTGTTTCTTGCCAGGTTCTTGCTCAGGTTCTGGATTTCATGGAGGGAGTACAAAGGCTTGTCTTTTCCTCAGGCTGTCACCTTGTGCTGCTCATCCATGCAGGAGATACTGCCGGGTTGACTGTACGCATCTCCAGAAGGACTCCAGAATTTTGGTGGCAAGGGAGAAACGATCCTGCTGGTGAGGGGGAAAGGCCCAGGGACAGAGGGCAAATGGTGCAGGTCAACAGCTGGTGTCAAAGCTTAGGGTTCTGTGGCCCAAGGAACGTTTGAAGGAAAAGGTCTGGCAAAGCAAGAGAGCTGCCTGGCAGAGTGCTAAAAGGGACCTCTGACACTGCCACACTGCCCTAATCAGGGGGTTTGAGCTGGGTGTATCAGGGGAGGCTCCCCCACACTCACAACTCCTTTTCTGCCTTTTGTTTGGTTGGCTTTGTTGTGGGGTTTGTTTGTTTATTTATTAAATCATCTCTCAGCCTTTATTGTTGCAGAGGGTTGTTTTCTTCCTGGTACAGACTTTGCTCTTGCCTCTTCCTTTCAGATCTCTATTTTATCACTCCACAAGTCCCTGACAGGAGGGTGTAGCCAGATCAGGAGTCAGTCTCTTCTCACAGGCAAACAGTGATAGGACTAGAGGGCATGATCTTAAGATGCACCAGGGGACGTTTAGGTTGGACATTAGGAATAATTTCTTCACAGAAAGGATGATTAGACATTGGAGCGGGCTGCCCAGGGAAGTGATGGAGTCACTGTCCCTGGAGGTGTTTCAGGAAAGCCCGGACGTGGCGCGCAGTGCCATGGTGTTGTCTTTTCCAGCCGAGCGCTGCCGTGGCTGTGGGATCTCCCCATCCTGACGAAGCGCCCTGGGGGGCACCCGCTCGCCCCTTCCCACCAACCCCCCTCAGTTCAGTTCTGTATCGGGCGGCTGAAGGAGACACGATGAGGGGGAGCTCCCCGCGCACCGCCGGGGGACCCTCCTCCGCTCCCAGCCCGGTCAGGGTCAAGCCCCGGCCAGGCTCGAGAGCCAGGCAGGATCCAAGCCCGGCCAGGACCG
>WAAG01068078.1:29584-56085 GCA_013390105.1 Tichodroma muraria
GGGGCGCCCGGAGCCGCCCGGAGCCCCCCGGCCTTGGCGCGGTGCGGGCGGGGCCGCTCCCGCTCTGCACCGCCGGGAGCCGCGAGCGCGTCCTGCCGCAGCTGCGGGAGGAGCGGCGTCCTCTGGGAATGCCTCGGGCACAAACCTGCGGGTGAGCCCTGGGGAAAGGGGCTCAGCCCTGCCGGGCCGCGGGGAGCCGCGAGAGCCCCTCCGCGTCCCGCTCGGCGCTGGGTTTCCATCCCCGGGCTTCTTGCGGATGGTTGCGTCTGTTCGCCGCTGCCTCATCCACAGCGCTTTGCTCTCAGATCACTTCCAGGAGAGAACGGGAGATTCTTCACTCGCTTGCGAGTTTACAACAACGATAGTACCCATCCCATCCGTGCGTCTTGGAACATCAGTGATGCTCTAGTCTGTCTCTTCTTTCCAAACGTGAGCTTCCTGCCCCAAATTGCTTTGGAGATTTTTCCTATCCCGGTTCAATGTCTCACTGAAAATACCCTTAGGAAAAAAGAAAATCAAAATATTTAGATTAAAAGTTACAGCAGTGTGCGACTACAAGACAAAATGTTTCCTGGGGGAATTAATTTTAAATTTATATTCAAATCTTTTATTTGAAAAGAAAGGGAAATAACTGCAGTGTGTCTGTAGTAGAGGCTAGGAGAAGTACCACCAACTTTTTGAAATTCCTGGGTAGTGTGTAAAAGAAAGATTTGTTCACACTAGGAAAGGTGAAGAGTTTGGATGTTACAAAATACCCTACTCTTCAAAAACATTGACTTCTTCTATAACCATGCATGGATTTTTTGTTTGCTTTGTTAATATTTTAAAGATGTTTAAGTTACGGCTTAACAGTTCTTAAAGAGCTCGGATTTTCTAACAGCTAACAACAATATGCTTCCACATTCTTGGAGTAGAATAGAGGAAACAGAGAGAAAGAAACTATCAAAAATTAAGTACATGACTTTTGTCAATCTAAATCTTGAGGTCAGACAAGGAGAGAATAATGTCAAGCTAGAATATGTGAAGAAGCAGACAAAGGATTTGAGCAACAAGAAGAAATGGAAGGATTTTCTTTTTAATTATATGAAAGAAACACAGATTTATATTTTGGCCTCAAGCACCAAGCATGACTTGACTTTCTGTTTCTTTCTCAACATCAAGTTTTCTGTTTACAACACAAATCTTATCTTGTGCAGAATGCAGTTCCTGCTCTCTGGTGAACTCCCAGCTGCGATCAGTGCTGTAAAACTAGTGAGCATATGGAAGCCCTCTCCTGTCCTCTAGTGTGTTGCTGACTCTGCCCTTCTTTCTTTCTCAAAGATTTACAAACTTAGCATTTCCGGGAGGTTTAAAGATGTTCTGGATGTATTTTGCTGTATGGCACAAGACCCCATGGCATCATTCAGGCATGACAAAGTGATGTATGTTGACCTCTCTCTAAACCCAGGATAACTGGAATTATAACTACTAATTAAACAGGGTAGTACATTCATGCTACCTGAAAAACTTATTTTCTGCTAAAGGCTGGAAGGACTCTACAAATTAAAAGTTTAATACAAAAAACCCTCTCTTAATTTTAGGGAAATGTGGCAGTTTGTAGGATGCAGCACAAAAGTCTGGGAAGGCAGAGTGATCTGAGACAGTGAAAGGTTTTGGGGTTTTTTTCCTTCCTTGCCTTCCTGCAACTAAAGATTGTTGTATCTGTCAGAAGAGGAAACTGATTGCTTCCTGTCAGATATAGCTCTGCACTGTAAATATTGTTGTTTTCAGCACACAAAATACCTTCCCTTTCCCTGCTTTGCACACAAAGCTTTCTACCCTGTGTGGACTGGCCTACGCACAAGGCTCAGGTGATAGCTAGAAGGCAAAGTATCTTTCGGTTGTCTCATCACTGCACTGTGGCTTTAACTTTTTGTCAGCTGAAAAGAACCATTGTCCTTGGAGGCATTTTACTCCATCCTTGTAGGTAAAGCTCCTTTGCTCCAGAGAATCCTGCTGCTCTCAGTCATCTGCTTCCCTCGTGTGAAGCCCAGCTCCATCCTCCCTGCTGGGACTCTTGTGCCTCACTGGCACAGCCCAGGGCTGCTTTGCGAGGGCTGGGTCAAATTAGGTCAAATAGGACACAGACAGTAGAGCTTCCCCAGGCTCTGTCTGCTTGTGGCATGGGAATGAAATGTTTAAGAACCTTGAGGCTTTGTGTGTGATGACATTCTGCAGCAGAGGGCTGGCAGCTTTGGCTGGCTTTAAAAGAAACTTAACACCAACTTTTTAACTATCTATGTTTGGTTTGGTATGATACAGAATAGTCAGGATTTCTCTGCTCAGACTTCATTACTTGGATATCAGTGCACTGCTTTATCATCAGCCCATGTGTGTTGTGTGAGTTTTTCTTCATCATCTTAAAATCTAGATTTTTTTTTTCTCCTTCTTTTTTTCCTTAAAAAAACCCAAACAAAACCTTTAAATTTTTGGGAATGGTTTGGAAACATCTTGGCAGGGAAGGAGGGTATTCAGCCTTGCAAGCCAAATGATTCAGCCTATTTTGAATCATCTGAGTGATGAGAAAAAAGTACTTTCTCTCATAGAACCTTCTTGCATGCCACCACCTTCCCCGAACACCCACACTCCACCTGTTCGGGAGGCACTCGCTGTCCTGCTCCTGCCACTGGAAGGACTAAAATTAGGTAGCATCCCTCTTCCTGGAGAGGACTTTGGGTGTACTGTTAATGTACCCTTTTTTAATTCCTTCTCCCACTCCCCCTAGGAGTTTCTCTATAAATTTGGAGCAATTCGTAGAGCAAAATTCCTGTCTCCCTTTGTGGCCTGGCTGTGATCCTTAGGATGCAGGCGTGCCAGAGGCTCTGCAGAGACTTGGCTGGAACAAAGTGACTGCAGGTTTCTGGGTGTCGTGGGGGACTCCTGCAGCATTTCAGGTTAGTGCCACTCCTTATGAGAGCACTAATTTGCGTGTATGCTTAGAAGATGTAATCGGGTAGGTTTTCTTTTGGGGTTTTGTTTTGTTGGTTTTTTTTGTAAAAGGAAATTCTTTTACCACATTAAGTGAGTTATAACAGAAGAAATTACTTAAAAAAGTAGCCAGTGTCAGTGAGGGGTTTATTATTTTTTGTCTTTTCTGCAGGGAAGGTCATGATGAGCTTTCTGGCTACTACACAGGCTACTCCTGTGCTAGGGCCTGTCTCTTTGTTTCCTTCATTTAGATGGCACTTGTTGCACCAAGGTCATCTTGAGATTTTAAGTGCTGCTGCAATTCCAATACATAATTACTGGATGTAGTTTTGCTGGTGTACTGCTCTACACCTAAGGATTTCTTCAAAGTATAAATAACCCCTCAGAGAATCAGGGAATTGTTTAGGTTGGAAAAGACCTCTAAGATCACTGTGTTCAACTGATAGCCCAGCACCCCTGTGTTCACCACTAAACCATGTCCATGAACGCCACATTCACATGCCTTTTGAACATCTCTAGACATGGTGATTACACCACTTCCCTGGGCAGTTTATTCCAATGCCTGACTGCCCTTTCAGTGAAAAAAAATCTTTACTAGTATCTACCTGAACCTCCCCTGGACGAACTTTAGGCCATTTCTTCTTGTCCTGTCTCTTGTTATCTTGGGAGAAGAGACTGATCCCCACCTCACTACAATCTCCTGAGGAGCTGTAGAGAGTGATAATATTCCCCCCTGAGCCTCCTTTTGTCCTTACCCTTCATGATAGGCACCAGAGAACCCCCTGTTAACTTGCTCGCCCTTTTCAATTCTTCAAGTAATAAAAAGATCAAAAGCTGAAGTGCATATTTCCAATGAACTGACTTGGCCAGTCAGGGCTTACAGTCACACTCTGGGGATGTTGGTGATGTTGGGAACATGAGTCTGCTGGATGCAGAGGTTTCGTCCCACCTGATTTACTGAAGACTGTACTGATGTGGCATCATCAAAACCAACTAACCGAGCAGTGCTTCCTTTTGGTACCAGCTTCATGGAGAGGGAAGTCTGAGTGACTGCAGGTGTCTTCGGGACTCTGTTCCCCGGTGCTCTGTCAGTGCAGTGTGAGCCTGACCTGTTCTGTGTGAGGAGATGCAATCAGGGGAGGACTGGGTCAGCAGAAGGATGAACTCCTGCAAAAAACATCACAAGTAAATATAACAGGCCCCCTACATAGACACTAATGCCTGTTTTCCTCAGGTTATAATAGGACAAGGATGTAAACAATAGACTTTTTTTTTTTTTTAATGGGATCAGGCTTTGTTTCTCAAGGCATAAGGAGAAACAATTACATGTCTCTGTGTACCATGTAGACAGCAGAACAGCAGATGCAGGAGGAAGCTTGCATCAGACTGCCAGACGCGCTTCTGTTATAGCCGAAGTTTGATTCTGTGAGCCGCAGCAAATAAAAAAAAAGAAAAAACAAAGATCCCAATTTTTTTTACAGTCATTCATGTTTTGAGCATCTAATTCTGCAGTTTGAAATCTAGTAAGCTCTAATGGTGCAGATACTGTTTCAGTGACTTTGTGCAGAAGCCTTGTCTCTCGTAGATCATCTCTCTTTGCTCATGACCTGCTTAATAGTTCAAAATAGAGCAGGTCTAATAACTTCCCTTCTCTGTAGGACTTCGTTGGCAGACCTCACTGTTGGAGATCCTGCTAGCTCTAAAGTTTACAACTGTTGATACACCACACTCTTTTTCAGATGAGAAGAATACATCTAGATTCTCTTCAGGCTATTTTCTTTCCTTTATTCTTGAGCAGATATGTTAGGTGTCCATGGTGAGATGAACAGAAAGTCAGTGAGGGTAAAAGGTAGAACAGTGAGTGAGGAACAGATCTTTGCCTGATGCAGGTAAGTAAATCTGCAGGACTGATAAGTCTTTTGCACGCTTCTCTGAAGAGAAGGAATTAGTAAAATTTAAGTATTAGAGAAATCTGCTCGTACATTTGCAGAGGGTGTGTGTGGATAGGTCTGAAATAGCCATTTGTTCTTGGAGTGCTGGTTGGCTGTGGAAAGTTTCCTGTTTTCATTGCCTTCTCCCTCTTCACACCACCATTATTTTGCCTGTGTTCCAATCCCACGCATCCATGATTAAACGAGGAAATGAGGTGCTCACTCTCAGCGAGCATATAAGGGTAGGATTATTCCTCCTACTTACTGTGTAGAAGACAAATGTGTTGCGGCTGAATCACTCTTTGTGGGCACCATCAGGATCCTAGAAAAAGTGTGGCTCTTCCTTCTGCCAAGATATGGCAGCAGGGGAGAAAACAGCACCATCCTTTTCTTACCTCTTAATTTTCGCTGTAGAAAGTAGATCTGACTTTTTTTCCTCAGTGCAATTTTAGTTCCTTCAGAGTCTTTGCTGTGGTTGTCAATACCTTACATGCAGAGGAGACAGCCAGCTGCTTGCCTTCTGCTCTTGATACCATGTGAAGGGCTCTTGAAGGGGCCCTAAACATTACTGCAGGAGATGTATTGTGCAGAAGTTGGGATCTCTCACTCTTGTCCCTCTGGAGCAGAGCAGCAGCAGGGGCTTCTGCAGAATTCACCATGCTGCAGGAGCTTGTAACTGTGGGGGAAAGCTGCCATGAAGCAATCCCCTTCTTGCATTGTCTCTTAGTTGTGTTTCGTGCTAAAAAAGAGTAAGCCAGGTAGTTCATTTAAAGACAAGATGCCCAGCCCCTCAGCATGTACTTCATAGGTGAAGTCAGAATCTGACACAGCGACATGATCAGCATTGATTCTTCATCTCAGTTCTGGACACTTCTCACCTAGATGGTCATTCAAGTGCCTGTGCCCCTCCCACACTCTATTCCTTAAACTTTTAGATTGGTGCTTGTTCTTTCCAGTGTGTCAGCTGCCAGTCTGCTCCTGTTTGAAGCAGTTGCTTGGGCAGTGGCACCAGCTGGAATCCTGAGTGTGTTTGTTATTTGTCACAGGAGGCTTGACTTCCAGAAACTCTCTTGCATGCAACTGGCAGGGCCTGGGAGAAAATGGGCACCATTATCAATGTAATCTGAATGCTTGCATATAGCATTTTTTATTACTCTGTTGTAGTGGTAAAAGCCCCATTTGACTCATAAGGTTTGCTCATCAGACCCTTTCACATTATGTTTGCTTTTCTGTATGGACAAAAAATCCCCATCACAAACAATATACTGCTATTTAATACCCAGCTAATC
The DNA here is from genome assembly GCA_013390105.1 of Tichodroma muraria. Lineage (NCBI taxonomy): Eukaryota > Metazoa > Chordata > Aves > Passeriformes > Sittidae > Tichodroma > Tichodroma muraria. The sequence continues at coordinate 35,772 of WAAG01068078.1, forward strand.
AATAAAAATCAAATTCTTGCTCCAAAACTCAGCATTAGGTTGATTATAATGTTTGCTATTGTGAGTAGTCTCATAAATCTGATCTCTTTAATGGGATTACTGCATATTTTTTAGATGGGACCCTAGACTATATCTGCTTCTAATCACACATGGCAAGAGTTCAGAGCCTGATGCTGAGATCCAGTTTTCTATAATATACTCAGACTAGCCCTCAGCTCAGGGTGAATGCATGGCCGTGAATACTAAATGAGACAAAAATGGTCTGGGATCATCTTTCTTTTTGGAATAAAATCAATTTGTTGGTTTCAGTATCTATGCTGGCCACAGTGCTTTATTAATTTTTCACACTTCATTTTTTGCTGTGTGGATTCTTTCATGTGGAACAAGATTGACAGGGAGTGAAAGATTAACGAGGGGAAGACAGAAAGTCACCTCTGTGAAATGGAGTGTCCTGAGCAGCAGGAATGTTGAATAGCTTTAGTCATAATGATAGCTGAGGCCCAGTGAACCAGGAATAGTACTACACAATCCCAAAACTGCTCTTCATCTAGAGTGGTTGAAACTTGCTAGTGGTCCAGTTAGAGGAAAAAAATGAAGTTTATTAAAATAAACAGAAGTAATTTTTTTCTGCCTTTCCCCTCATCTTGTGATTTCATCTGTTCCTGTGTTGTTCCTTGCTTATTATTACTTCGCAGACAAGGGTAAATATTTCACAGTGTGTTTTGGGTCCTGCTTGATGCCCAAGCCTGCCCTTGACACCTTCATACCCAAGTAGTTCTCTTAGAATAGTTTTCATTAAGTTTTAGCCAATTAAAAAGCAGTCGTTGGAAGGAAGTTGCAGAAGCTGTTCTTTCCTTGCAGATATCTCTCTGGGGCTGTTACCTTCTTTAATACTCCAGGATCCAAATTGTCCTTGTTGCTACAGCATTTTCTGGAGATGACCTTTTCTGTTCCCTCCCAAATGTATGGATTTGTTTCTGTGCATGGGTAAAGGCAGCAAATAGTACAACAATATGTAATTCTTGAGTAGAAGTGTGTGTGCTGGCATCAGTTTGTTCCTTGGAAGTAAGTTGGCATTGAGTTAGACCTGTATAAACATGAGGGCTTGGCTCCCGCTGTTTAAAGTATGCAGCAACTGGAAACACTGCATCTTCTTACTTATAATCTTCTTTTTCAAGATTATATTTAATATTTCTTTAACAGTACAATAAATGTAAGCACACGTAAGAACTAAAATTACTCTTCTGCCCTTTTTAAAAGAAGTGATAGTTTCAAGCATTGTGAGGCTCAAAACTGCTCCTTTTCACTGCTGTGGCATGTTACTGGTCTTTTGAACTATTATTGCTTGGTAAAGTTTTGAGGTGTGTGCATCTGCTTGTACCCTGAGCTTTCCTCTTCAGATGTTTTAAGGTAAAGGTATGAAAAGTGGGTTTATTGCCATGTCCCATTAGCATGTCACAGATGTATAGATAGCAAAAAAGACATGAGAAATCCAAAGAAATGCACTTCCAGTTTGGGTCCTGGGTTTGGCATCCTTGTAGTGGATGAGCAGTTTAAGGGCTTTAAGGGGACAGCAGAGAGCAAGGGCGGCTTATAGAAAATAATTAAACCTCCTCCGAAATCTGAGTACTACAAGCAGCCCAAAGGGCAATGCCAGGTTCTTGCCCTCTAGTAATAGAGAGTTCATGTTTTAAAGCATGAAATCTGTCATATTCCAATTTTACCAGGAGGAGAAAACCTACAGGCTTTGCTCTACAAAAAAATGGCTTAGGACTTGATATGTGATTGCTTAAAATACCAGGAAGTGGGGAGACCTTTCATTCTTTCACTTTCCTCTGTTACTCTGTCTACTTGTTTGCTTGTAGGTGTGTGGAAGCCTTTTACATTTACTTCCGTGCTGACAGAGTTGAAGAGCCCTATGTCAGCATCACAAAGAAGAGGCAGATGCCCAAGGATGGGTACTCAGAAGAAATTGAGAAGGAAGTGGGACAGGCTGAAGGCAAGCTGCGCACACACCGGTCTGCGTTCAGCAGGGCCTCTGTGATCCAGGCCTTCCTCGGCTCAGCGCCCCAGCTCACACTCCAGCTCTACATCTGTGTCCTGCAACAGGAAGTCACGGTTGCCAGAAGTAGGTAGAGCTGTTGTTATGACCTTTTTGGTGATTGGGTGGGAGGGCAGTCAGTTGTAGCTGCCCTGCACAAGAACCAAGCGTTCTGCAATGGGTTTCATCTCCCTGATAGCTTTTGATGGTGATGTTGCTTTCAAGTTTATATCGTCATGTTTTAGACTATGACACCTTCTGTAGCACACTTGGGTTGCTATAAAAACACTGATTTGATAAAGTGACCACTGTGGTATGAGAGGGTGGCAGCAGGAGGGACCGAGCTGTCTTCATGAAGAAGAAAGAAAACATTATCTCTGCTCCATTTTGGTTTTTGAGCAAAACTTTCTGGAAAATTCCTTGGGGTACACTGCAGAGCATGTTTTGTCATGCTGCCTTAGGGAAGATGTACTTTCAGGAATGCAGTTTTAAGTATGAACTGAGGAGAGGAACTATCTTTACTTGTGCCAGACTCAGATTCTGGAATCAAAAGGCAGGACTCAAGTAAGCTGCTATGCAGCTGTGGTCATCTCATCTTCGGACCCAAGCTGTTAAGCCTTCACCAAGCAGTGCTGCACAGCATGGACTTATCAGGACACATCTCTCTTACTGTGGGACTCTGCAACTTGCTTCCATGATGTGCTCTTGGTTTTCTGGCTCACTGCTAAATGGAGAACCATCTCCAGCTGGTCATAGGACAGACAGCTTTTCAATGTAAGAAAGGACTTTGGCACCTGTGTGAAGGGGCATTTCCACTGAAACACTAAATAGCTCTTGTTGTATCTCTAAGGCTCTGAGAAGATCTTTACCAGCTTCACAGCTAGGGAGACTGAGGCTAAGGTGACAAGTTAATAATTGAAATAAAGTAAAATATAATAATAGTAGTAGTAATGAATGGGATAGAGAGGGATGAAAGAGGCAGGGGGAGAGAGAGGGAGAAGAGTAAAGCCCAAGAAAGACAAGTGATGCACAAACCATCCCCCAGCACTAATCAGTCCTTCACAGACAACTCCCTCCAGTTCATACGCTGAGCATGATACCAATGGTATGGAATATCCCTCTGGATAGTTTGGATCATCTGTTCTGGCTGTGCTTCTTCACAGCTTGTGGAGTGCTTCACTGGCAGAGCATGGGAAACTGAAAAGTCCTTGACTTAAAACACTGCTGAGCAGCAACTAAAACAGTGTGTTATCAACATTACTCTCATACTGAATCCAAACTCAGCACTGTATCAGCTACTTGGAAAAAAAATTTAACTCTACCCCTGCCAAAATCAGAATATCACAGCAGTAGTTTCTTGGAAGACATTACTCCTTCCAGTTCCTGCGTTCTTCATAACTAAGGTAGGTCCTTCAAATAACCATGAAATTTGTGATGTGGGATGGGGACAACGTGACTGAGTCCTTTGCTGAACGGTGCAACTAGAAAAATCTCCAGTCACTTTGCGGTAGGTGGCATTTACTTGAGGAAGGTCGCCTTTTTATTGTCTTTCTTTTATTACTGGTTTTGACCTTACTGGTCATGATTTCCAAAGAGAAGTCCTGTGTCCCAGATGATCAGAGAATTGCATATTTAATAATCATTTGTAATGCTCTATTGCTTCTAGCTTTTTTGGTCAGTGCTGAGATAAGTTGAAATCACAAACTGGTAAGTGACATTCATTGGGTGAAAGGACCAGAGATAAGCTGGCTCACCAGAGAGTTTGGTGAACCCACTTGCAAATGCAGCAGTTATTTCATGCTTCCCAGGAGCATCTCCATACAGATGTAATTCTAAAATACAGAAATGCAAAAAAAAAATAAAGGTGTTAGGAACGGTGTCAATGTCTGTTAGAGCTCATCCATCAGAAAAACAAGAGTCCTAACCATATTCTTGTTGTGTGTGTCCTAGCTGCTGATACACTGAAACTTTCTGCAATGTGTTTATCCAGCCAGCCCAGTTCTTATTTCACTCTTCAGATGTCTTCAGCTTCCCTGTTCTTTGACACTGGTCCTCTGAATTTCAGGCTGTCTTCCTTTTGCATCTGTTATAATTATCAGATATATTTATAATTGTCTTGTATTTTTATTTCCACGTGTTTTGTCTTGTCTTCTTATCAATCTGTTATTTTTCTGGATCCCTACATACCCTGTCATTCCGTAAATTCTGCTTGTTCAGGGGTAATGAGGTCAGTAGCACCTGAGAACCTGAAGCTGTTTACCATCATGCTAGGGGTATGGCTTGTCCCTTTCAAATCTGTTTGAAACTCCTTATTTTTTCCAGTGTTGGCTTTAACGCTTCTGAAAAGAGCATGCATCCTTGCCTAGCCCTTTGTCAGCCAGAGCCATATTTTTATCATATTTCTGCATATTTCTTGTGTATTTCATGGCATTCATTATTTCTTCTGGATGTTTTCTTCTGGATTATTGGGGTCTTGCCAGTGTCTGGCATTCTTCAAAACTCATTTCACAGTCTGCCAAGAATGTAAGATCAAGACAACCAGAGAGCTGCAAAAGCAGGACCAACTCTTGAGGTTAGTGATGAGCGACATAAAGCTTAGGTGACTGTTTATCAAGAAAAGTGTAAAAATGCTGGATGTAACACGACATTGGAAACTCACATGTATTACCCTAATCTGAGTCCTAGTTATATTTTGTATACATATAACTATAGTATCTATAATAGATTTCAGTGCTACTTGTGAGGAAGCTCATCTAGAGCAGAAGGAAAGACCAGGTCTTGAAAGGACTTCAGATGTAATAACAAAACACAACAAAGTAAATCAGTGCCTCCCTGGATGACTCTGTGAGTGTCCACCTCTGATTTGTGAGAAAAAGACAGCCTTTTGGGAGGAGGAAGGAAGAAGAGAAATGCCACCTTTATAAGGACTGTTAGAGGACTTGGAACTGTTACAGGGGAAGATAATTTGCCTTTTAAATTTACATTTCTTTGCCTGCTCAGGATGAGTAAAAGCAACAGTTTCACCCTCTCATATTTCCCTTTGTGGTTGCTTCAAACCATCTTTCTCACAAAGTTAAAAATTATGTTTGAACTGAAGGTTTGGTGACAATAATGAACTTTTAGGAAAGGAGTAGGACTGGACTAGTATATTAAACCAGAGTCAGCATGACCTATTTTCTATCAATGGAGAAATGCCTCTTTTGAAGGCTTGAGTTTATAAGATAGGTTTGAGATTAATACAGATTCCCTAAAGTGAAATTGGGGAGTAATATCAGTGGTTTAGCTTGTCAAAGCAGAAAGCAAGTGGAGTTCCAGCACAGCAGCACTCAGTCCCCGGTGGGTACATCTTTATGTTCCTTTAACTCTGAGAGTATCCTTTTACTTCATTATCTGCTGGAATTTATTATCTTTTGCAGCTCAAAACTACAGGAAAGATTTTGTAAAAAGCCATAGGACATCAAGCAATATTCTTGACCAAACTCACCTGCCCTTCTACTTTCAGCTGATGTTTTTCCAAGACATAACATTTAAAAATGACCAGCTCTGTGTGCCTTTTTACACATAGGTTTATTGTCACATGCTTATTTTTAGTCATTATCAGAGACATTATTCAGTGCTGTAAGAAAGATATTTAAAAACTGCTGACTACCTTCTAACAATTTCAACATAAACATTTTCAGAGAATATATGCACCACCAAACTGGCATGTACAAAATTACCATGTAAAATGGTAAATGCTTTTCGCCTTACTGATTGCCTTGGAAAATTAGATATAAGGATTTAACTATTTTCCAAAGTAATTCAAAGGTGTTTATGGATCATAAAGGAAAAGAGATTAGCTGAAATGGTAGAGAAAATTCTCTTATAAAGTTGTTAGAGATCTTAAAATACATTTGTTTCTTTTAAAGGATTGCTTAGAAATTAGTGACTTGCAATTAGGAAAAAAGTCCAAACCCTGATAATTTTGGCCATATAGCTATAGCAAAACAGAGAATCCAGTTTATTTGTAGGATAATAGCACACAAACTAATTGAAGGCTGCAGAAAACACTGATTGTTAAGGATTGCAAATGTAATTGACATAATTAAGAATTCCCAACTTTGATTATTTTATCTGGTGCAATATCAGCTATAGCATTTTGTTAAAAATTGTGAATAAATATTTATATAATTGTGTATGCAAATACAAAAAAAAACTGTGGGGAGTTAGCACTTTGTTTATTCTCTGTGTCCAGTATTCATGTATATTGTACCTACTTAATATGGCAAGATAGGATGTCCTCCTGCAGTGCCAAGTAACATCTGGTCTCTGCCTTCACTTTCTGCAGAATTTAAATCTGAAACCTTCCTTTCAGAGATTCTGGGTAGGTGGGAGGTACTGAAAATCAGTCAGAATTTAAAGACATTTTTAATAGGAGTGGGTTTTTAAATGCTTGATACAGATGGGTGTATAAAAAAATTGATACAGGAAAACACAATAAAGGCAAGTGAGTAAATATCTCTCTACGCAGTGAGAGACAATGCAGACAGTGCTGGGTTTAAATTCCTTCAACTTTCAATTTTGAGCTGTATCACATATCTTTTTTGTGATTTGCTTCAACACAGAACTTCACAAGCACCAAGTTATCTACATGTCCAAGTTACTCCAAAGTTTCAGCTTCTATTTTGCAGTTTTTCGTCTGTATGGAAAGAGAGGAGCACCCCTGTGCCTTGTGGAGTACTGTGCTCCTGTAGGAGTTTGGGAGCAAGCTGGATACTCTTACGACTGAGCTGTAAAATTACCAGGGACAGCCTGTGTACGAACATCATTCGTACATTACTTAATTCCCTTACTAACAAGCAGTTAGTAAGGGAATTAAGCCCCTGGCAGGGCAAGGAGGGAGGGACACTTACGACTGCTAAGTGCCTACATTTTCTTACTAGCTGCTTGAATAAGGATCAAACAGGGACCAAAATAGACGGTAGGGTTAGAGTAATGTGCTGGGTTTGACTGGGGCAGTTAATTTTCTTCAAGCAAGGTCAGGCTGGGAATGGCTCCTGTGGTGTTACACCCTGCTGGGAATCCCCAGGAGTGCGGTGACAGTGACTGCACCTGCACTCCCCTGATGCAAAGTCCGCTGCTAAGCTGAAGGTCCTGATTTGTCTCTTCTTTTTGTAGGTATTTTTATGGTGCTTTCTCTCCTGTCAATTGTTTACGGCGCCTTACGCTGCAACATCCTGGCTATTAAGATAAAGTATGACGACTACGACGTGCGTGTGAAGCCTGCTGCCTACCTCTGCATATTCATGTGGAGGAGCTTTGAGATCGCCACGCGGGTCACGGTGTTGGTGCTTTTCGGTTCAGTCCTTCGAATCTGGGTTTTCCTCATCGTGCTACTGAACTTCTTAGGTTTCTTCTTCTACCCGTGGATTCTCTTCTGGCTTAGCAAGTCGCCATTTCCTGAGAACATAGAGAAGGAATTGAGCAGGCTGGGCACAACCGTCGTCCTGTGCCTTCTCACGTTCCTGTACGCTGGCATTAACATGTTCTGCTGGTCAGCGGCGCAGGTGGAGCTCAGTGACCCTGACTTGATCAGCAAATCCCAGAACTGGTACCAGATGACCGTGTACTACATCGTGCGGCTGACGGAGAACGCCTTCCTCCTGCTGATGTGGTACATTTATAGAACAGACTTCTACCTGTATGTCTGTGCCCCAATGTTGTTCCTGCAGCTCCTGATAGGTTACTGCATGGGCATCTTCTTCATGTTGGTGTTCTACCAGTTCTGTCACCCGTGCAAAAAGCTTTTCTCCTCCAGCATTACCGAAGCTTTGCTGTCCTGTTTCAAGATCCTCTACTTTATTTGCCAGCATCACAAATCCACTCTATTGAAAGGCAAGGTGGTGATGAAATCTCCTGAAAATACTGATGAAGCACAGGACAGTAGCAAGACAATAGATTCTCAAAACAGGAGTATTCATCAAAGTGTTTCTTCCAATGCCTAGTACAACTGGAAGCAAGTAGGTGCCTTTGGAAGGTGGCAGATCACCTGCTGGGAAGATTGTGTATCTTAGACATTGTGTCTTGTGGGTAGGATTTCTTTCTTGTGGGTGTAGCACTGCATGATGGCTGACATGCCTGTTTTTGTGGAGAACAGTGTATGAGTATTTGTCTGTGTGTGTTTGTGTACGGGCAGCAATCGTTTGTAATTTCTATTTCAGAGCCGTTTTGCACATAGGTTTATTGTCACATGCTTATTTTAAGTCATTATTGGAGACATCATTCAGAAACTGTCCTGCTGCCCATCTTACTCAGGAAGTCTGAGGATGGAAGGTAATGATTTTTATTTCAGATAGGATGTCCCATGGCATGCCACAAAAACAGAGCTTAGACCTGGACAATGTATGGACTGTAGCTGTGGTCTGCTTTGATCAAATTGTAGACTATTTTACACTCTAATCAGTGTAATAAGATAACATTTCTCTCAGACGTAGAAGAATTGGACTTACACAATGCACTGTAGTCTGGGTTGCCATGAAACAGCCAATTAGCCATCACTGACACGGAAATGTGACTGTTGCTGAGAATGGACAGAGGGATTGTTGGCTTTGCACTGTTTCACCCTTCATGTTTACTGCTTGTTAGTAAGGGAATTAAATTTAACACAGTAATTGTGATGTTCTGGAATAGCTCATTTTTCTTTCATTATAATTTCTTTAGTACTTTGTGATGTTCTGGTGTCAGGGTGGTGTTCACTTTATGTAAATATCTAGAGGCTGAGCAGACAGTGTGTACCAGTCATGTATGTGCTCTCCAGTGCACATCTCCAGGGAGAGACTCACACCATCTCAAAATGTAGGTGATATGAATTACTCCCTGGAGACCTGTTACTCAGTGTTAACCAGATGCCTTCACAATTAGTTATGACTATCCATCTTCCCTTTAGGTGGCTGAAGTTAGAGACATGAGCACTACCCTGGTTTTGGTAGTGCATCAAGCTCATTGACTTTTTGTACTGGGATAGAAGATGCTGATTCTTTCTTTTTGAGCTGTGATTTGGTATGATTAGTTTAATATCATTAATTCAAAACCCTCTGACTTCTTTACCTCAGAAGTATCACAACCCTGAAGTCTGAAAGAGAAAATGGAAGTCATTGACTTTGTTCTCAGCAATACATCACCACAAATAAAAGGTTTCAGTATTTTGCGGGTTTCTGAGAAAGCTTTTTAGCACATGAACTCCCAAGAATGTAGTGAAAATAGACAAATCCATATGTATTTTCACAAATTAAGTGAAAGCTTTTGGCACTTTGTTTACTTAGCACCTTTCTAACATTTATCTTGCATGTTACACGTTATGGCTGCTCCTAGAAACAAATAACTTTTGATGACCCAAAGCATCTCCCAGTGTCCAAAGCTTAGCCTCCATTCTGTTATCCTGCAGGATGTGAAGCTCTTAATAGGGATGACATCATCATTGTTTCAGAAGTGTCTCAAACTCAGGTCTGGGGTCATTTATAATGAAATATGTCACCTGCAGTGCTGCAAAGACATAACATGGTTTTATTTTTTTATTTACTACAGTGTAAATGAATGTCTTCATATTTCAGTTTTATTATGGAGTTATGTTTTCATTTTGCTTAATATATGTCTATGTATGGTATGTGTATGTAGATGTCATTAAATTATTGGTGGGTGGTAATGGGATTTTTGGCCTGATTTTGCCATGGGAATGTACCTCATATCTGGGAAAGACACCAAACATCTCCATTCTAATTTCTCTGAGGAGAATAGAATAGTGAAGTGACTCCTTGAAGACATGACTGTGTTTCTCTCTGCCTTTGTATGTAAAAGTACAGTGTAGTATTTCTCTGTGCTTTTCTAGATGTAAAATACTATTTCTTTTTCAGTAGTGAGTTAAAGGAGAATGTAAGCTTTCCTTGCAAACCTGTAGAGTTCAGCCCACAGGCTCAGATTTTCTGGTGTTCTTAGTCAAAACTGAGTATCTGTCTTTATAGCTGGACACTCAATCAATATCAATAATCAGGGAATTACAGTGGTTGCCTATCTACAGATGTACCCACATCTGAAATGTTAGTCTTTGGGGGAAAATTTGGGGGAAAGTAACTTCATATGTAGAAGTAGTTCATATCTAAAGAGAGAGCTTAAAGCAGAGTTTGGACGCTGTAAGTGGTGGTGCAGTTGTGATTGTGCCATTGGAAACAGTGAAAGCTTCACAAACCTCAGCCAGGTTGGTGCTATGGTGAATTGTTGGTGCTGCAGAGAAGTCAAATATAGGAGAGTTACAGAGCCAGGAGCCCAGGATGAATACACAGTGAGTACCATTAAACCTCACAGACTACTGTATATGCATATTTAGAGTGTGTGCCATATTACTTCTTGTTTTTATACTAGTCTCCTGACATGCATGCTATGGAGCTGAATATTTAAATCACTGTAATGAGAGGGGGAAAAAATAATTTATATGGGTTCTATTACTGTCCTGTGGTTTTGCCTTAGTTGTGCAGAATAACCAAATACAGTTCAAACGCTCCACCAGCACGAGGGGCTGTTGCCTGTGCAGTGCCTGGTGTCACCATGGCCCGGGGTGGAGCCCAGCCTGCTCTGAGGGGTTTATCCAGCTGTGCTGCCACTGCTGCTAGAAAGGTGTGTTGGGGGGAGAGTCATAGAGACGACGATACTGTGTTAGACCAGGGGTTTAAGGGAGCAGCTGATTTTCTGAAGTGTGCTGCAAAGCTGGGAGAGGCAGTTTTTCTCCAGATAATGACAGTCTGGAGGATCAGTACACCCAGTGGCTGCATGGGGAGGACAGTATGAGTACAAAATCTGTCTGTGTGTGAATGAGTGATCTCTTGCTGCAAGTTCACTGTGCTTTTACTCTCCCCTGTGAATGTTAGAGGGGCCTGTGTGCTCCATGGAAGGTTTAGGGCTTCTGCTGAAGACTGTACTCTTTTGAGTAGTCTTGAGTCACACAAAGGATGGCTCAGCAAGGGTTATTTGTGTATATAAGAGTATGCAATATCTGACACATGGGTTTTCTTTTCTATTTGTAAAACAACACAAATTAAACCATTGAAACTATCCCTCAAGTTGTGCTGGTATCAGTTCTTAGTGTGCTGCTTTTAAGAAATCCAAAGTAAAGGTAACAGAGCATGCTGTCATCTGTCACCACGCATCAGCAGAAATGTTTACAAGAAGACCTGACAGAGAATGAATCTGTGATTGATTTAGGAGCTCTTTACCCTCACATTTCCATTGCTATTTAGAAGAACATTTTGTAAGAGGCGGGAAGTTTAAGAGACCAATGTTGTATGGAACAAAATTAATATAGGTTATTCATTGTGAGGGTGAGAATGTTTACTGGTTTACACGAGAATTGGGAGGAAATCATTACCTTATAAAGAATATTTTAACTTCTTTTCTGCACACTTGTTTCACACTCATCTGGATTTACCATGTACTTATATCTGACCCTGGGGGTATTTAGCAAAATCAGTGCTGAAGACTTTTGTGGAGGGATAGGAATGCACAAAAACTTTGTGACGCATGTAAGTGTTTCTAAATTTAAATAGATAAAATAGACACATATTTTTTTAAATATGGGTGTAAATGGATACATTGCAAAAAGTTGTAATGTGTCTACATCACTTACATGAGCATTGAGAAAAGTCCTTTGGTGATGGACACTACTGTCTGCTAGTACGAGCTGCACTCCCTATAACATCGAATTGGCGGATACTTGGGACTGCTAAACTGTAATTTTAATTTAATTTCTTTTTATTTACAAGTGGGTTTTTTTTATTTTTTTTCCCCATAGTAGCTGATAATATGTAGCCTAAAAAACGAAACATATTATATCGCTTTTTACCTATTTGAAGGCTTTATGTAGCAAAGAAAACAGGAGTTTGAACTCAGGTGTTTGCAAGCCGGACATCATAGTACTCAGAATCTTGTATTTTAAAATGAGGTTGTGGTGAGTGCCTCAACTCACTCAGGAGTTGTCACAGAAACATGAACATACAGTAATATAGCAGAGATGGTAAGTTTGATTTACCAGAGACAGAAGACTTGACAAGCAAGATGTATTAAAGATTATGTAATTTCCTACCAAGAAAAAAATGTATGATAAAACTGCTAGGTCTTGAGGACACCCCAAAATTGGACTAAGAATGAAAGGTAAGTGTTTCAAAACGACAATATAAAAGCTTACTGAATCTCTGCCCTGAATGCACAATTTCATATCCTGAAAAAAAAAGGACAGTTTTATCCTTTTTTTTTTTTTTTTTATTACATGCAGTTCCAAGGAAAACCTCTAGCCACTGAAATAAAGGTGTAACAGAAATGATGAATGTCTGTATTCAGGTATGAAAATTTTGCCTTTCAGGTGGAAAATTCAGATGTGAAGGCATCTGTGTGTAAAGGCTTCTAATCACAAACTAGCATTAATGGGAAAACACACCTAAGCAGAGGATGGATATGCTAATTTGTTGGATGTTGCTTACTGAGATCCTTCTGGAACAACATTACAGTTGTAACTTTTTGACCCTGAAGGTGAGACATGATTGATTTAATGAACTAGAAACAGCCTGTCTTAAATAGGGTATGTGTCTTCATGTTCATAATTGCTGAAATTCCTATTTTGACAGAGCACACAAAATGACAGATAAATGTTACATATTTTAACTCCTGAAATGTCTCTCATCAGCTACTTGTTTCATCTGGTTAATGTGCCCTGTCAGTACAGAGCTTTAATCAGCCACAGACAGTTTCTGGAAAATGACCAGGAACAGATTTAGATGGAGAGTGATGCCAGAGGTAGTCAAGGTGAAGATTAATTCACATCTGCCTTCTAGAGTGGGAAATACATGTCCAAAACAATAGCACAGCCCCTTACAGACAAGGTGCCAGCATTGCATTTTGTTGTGTTCATGCATGGATTTGCAGTTCTTGTAAATGGAGCAAGTTGTATGCTGGACTCGACAGCAGTGATTGCTTCAGTTCTGCCATTGCTGGCCCTCGCAGAACCAGTTAGATTCTTCAGAATGTGTGTCCTGGCTACTCCTCCTCCCTCTCTGCTGCTTCATGGGGGTCAGTTTTAAGTAGAAATCAAGAAACAAGGGACCATGAAGTGCTCAGCCAGATTTTTCAGTAGGGCTGCTCTTTTGGAGCCAAAGATTCCTGGCAATGAAAAGAGCTGAACTCATGGAATTCATCAAAATTTCATTGCCATTTTAAAAATTTTAATAATGGTGGGCAGTGCAGTAGCTCAAAAGCATCCAGGTGTCATTTAAAAAAAATAAAATAGAGGGAAAATGGATTTTTCTAAAAGACGTAGTTTCAACTTTGGAGTTACAAGGAAAGTAAGGGCGAAAAACAGCACAATAATTAGGTGTTTTACCTTTTTTTCATCGTGTTTATTGTCTTCTTATTTTTCTAAGCAACAAGAAGAAAAAATACCAAACAGGAAAAAGAGAAATGTTTTATGAAAGGAAAGAAAATGTCACTGCAAACCTATGGAAATGTGCCTGGCAACTCACAAACATGTTGCATTGAGGGTAAGCCTAGATTTCTCCACTGATGCTCTTGGAGAGGCATAGTGAAAACCCCAGAAAGTAATCTAGGTACAGTGAGGCAGAAACTGTGAAGGCCATCCTGATCTAGGACATAGCATCATGTTAAAAAAAATCATTATCTATCTTTTTTGTTTGACTACTTTAATACCAGCAGTCTTAATTATATGTATATGTATTTGTATATATGTGATACATATAAATATAGAAATATGTAATTATGTGTATATTTTATGTATGATATGTATTGTAGTACACACATTGGTCTGATTCTGTATCTGAGCACAAATAGGCAATTTCAATGCTAATGATCAGAACAGAAATGTTGCCACTGACATGTTACGTGCAGTTTGCTTACACAATTCCACCTTCCTTATGCACGGGAAGGAAAACAATGGACCATGCAATATGTCAGGTCGTTCTTTAAACCACACAGTAGCTGGATGGTTCCTGCTTTGATCTTGTTTTCTTCATCAGCTGACAAGATGGGATGTGCTGAAAAAAACCTGTCTGTTCTTTACAGAAAGATAAAAGATAATCGATTGGAAAAACCTGGGACACTGCCTGCACTAAGCCTTGTTCATGGTGATTTGGATGTGTGGATCAGAAATGAACCTAGTTTCTTCAGATTCAGAGGAGAGGGAAAGGGACAACTTTGCAGGAGACAGGTTATCAGGTGGGAACAGGCATGGAATGTAATAAGTGAAAAATTGCTTCTGCCTAGCCATGAAATACGGGCCTCAGCAAGGATGCTGGTGTTGTGCTGTGAGGATTGGTGGTAAGGCAAATTCAGGGAAGGCTGCGGAGTGCTGTAGCATTAACTCATCAGATAACTCAAATGCCAGTGACAGCTGACTCTTTACCATAATTTACCATTGGCCCAAAATGCAGTGGAAGCCCCCAAGGGCACCAAGCAGGAATCCATTAGCCATCAACTATCAATCACTTGCCCTATAGTGTCCTTTAGCAGTCAAGGGCTTATGTGTTTAAGCTGCTATCCTAATAACCCATACATCACTGTTCTTCCGAACTGCAAGTGAGCAGTTGTCTCTTTGAGCAAGAAAAGGAGAAAAATCACTAGGGACAGGGAAGTTTTACTCATGGGAGATTTAAAATTAAAGACAACAAACTGTTTATAGTCTTAAGTGTATCACTCATTCCAAAGAAGTTCTAGTGTAATAGAAAACTAAATTAAATTTTAGCATGTGTAGGAGTATATTTGTAAGGGTGAAAAAATACCGACACAGGATTGGAGTATGATTTGGCAGACTCTCCCTGACGGGTAGCAAAAGTCTCAGTGAGATGACATTGTGTCCCTTAATGCAAAAGAAAGTGTCATTAGTCACTGTAATTATCAGTCAACAGCTCTGTTTTTGACCAAGGTGGACACAGCTCCTTGAGCTTTGGAAGAAAGCTCTGTGAGAGAATCTCTAAATCCAGCTGAGAAAAAAAATGAGGTACCGGCAGCCTATTGCTGCTCTTATGAAAGCCTCAGCAGTGAAAATATCAGAACATGATTAAACCATCAAAACTTAAGAAGTCCAAAATACAAGAAAGCAAATTAATAAATAATATTGTGGAAATTCTAGTCCCTAATCTAACCCACTCATTGAAATTTTGTTTTTCATAGTGATTTTTCTGGAAGTGCTAAGAGTGGGTGCCAGCAGGGAGAGGGTTGTATGTATGAATTAACTGCTGTAAATAGTCTTGCAACAAGGAGGCTTTAATAACTACTCACCCAGTGGTAATTTAACTTGGAAGAAATTCACCCCAGTTCAAAGCCCAAGTTATGTGACACTTGTGTCTTCACTGAGTTTTCCAAAGAGATGGATGAATGCTTCCAAACTTCTCTTGTGTGTAACTTAAGCCAGACAGGGGTTTGTGAGATAGTCTCAGGCAAGTGTCCAGGTTATCAGGGAAAATCCAGAAGTAAAAAAGCTTTATCAAGACAAATGTGTGAAGGAGAACATATAAATCCAGCAACTGTTTGACTGGAGCACTGTAATTCTATAAGAGGCAGTTTAGGTGTGATTTAGCAGCATATAGGCATCATGCTGAATCTTGGCACAGGGATGAACTCTCTTTTAGTAATCTAGCTGAAGGATAATTTTAAAGCAAAAACCTCTTCCTTGGTGCCATAATTTATTGTATCATGTTGTTTTGGTTAGACACACCCATTAAACATGACATCATTCCTCAGTGCTTTCTCTATTGATATTACTGAAAATGAACATAAAACCAAGGCTGTGTCTGTCAGGTGTCTGGTTGTGGACAGTCACCTGCTGACAGAGCTGGGTCACCCCCATACCTCCACACTGAGGATTGGGAGGGAGAAAAATCAGCAAAAGAATTATCACAGCACTCCTCTGTGTTTCATAAGACAAACTGCAGTATTGTAAAGACCTGTAATGTTACTCTGTGTTGCACGGTTTGGGCACTGAGGTGTTCACACCTGGGGGCTGTTCCTGGGTGCGAAGGGGGATGCTGGAATACTTCTGGGGATGTGGAGTTACGCTGATGCCGTGGGCATGAGCTACCACAGCACAGCTCTAGCAGGCTGGGAGGCGCCTCCTTGATTTCTGGTTGTGGAATGGGGATGCACACCTGTGTCAGGAGTAATACAGCTTCAGCAGATCCTACTAGGAAGAACCGAAGTGAGCTAATGATCTCTGAAAGTCCTTTCCCAGATTGTGATCAGGAGCTGCTAATTAGAAATGGGATTTGACAGCCCAGCGCTGAAAGAGAAAGGGAAAAGCAGGGAAGTGGTTTTGAACAGGGATGGAGCAGGAAAGGAGACACGAGGGCAGGTGAGGTGCATGAGGAGGGAAAGTCCGGGACGTACTGAGCAGGATTCCAGCTCCTTCCCCCGTGAGCGCTGCGGGACCGGCGCTGCCAGCGGGTGGCACCGCGGGGCTGCTGAACCACAGACCGGGGCGAGACGGGCCCAGGAGAGACTGCCGTCCCTCTTCTCACGGCTTTCGAGATGTTCTCTTGGGCGGGAAATCGCTGGTGGGGACCCTCTCTCCAGGTAAAGAAAAGTTACCCTGGGCTATCACTAGCGCATGTAAATGCAGTGGATCTGCAGCCCTGGGAAGAGAAGTCTCGCAAATAGGTGATGGTTGCGTTCCAGAGCCACATTAGTAGATCATAAAGCTGGTACCTTGCCCAGAGGATGCCATCGGGGCTCCCTCTCCCTCGGTCCTATGCAAAGGCAGGTTAATTTTACCTCTGCCTTTATACAGAGAGGTTATGCTGTCCCAGCTTTAGTCCAGCTCTTCCTGGAAACTACTGACTGCTTAATGAGATGAAATTTCTGGCTGTACTTAGGACATGTTGCTGGTGGTGTCTCCTCCTTCCAATAACACAGCAGTGTGCAGCCATTCTGGCCCGTTTTGTGGTGGTGCTGCTTGACTTCAAGCCAAGACTGGTGTGGCAAACAGCATCTGGATCAGACGTGGATTTTTTTTTTTGATGCAGCACATGGGTCTCATGATGACTGCAAAAGACAGTGTGGGGTAATACTGGAGCAGGGAATTGCATTGAGACTTATAGTGTAAAGCAAGGACCCAGAAGGATCTGCCAGTCCTTATTGGAGTCTCATCGACATGTTTTTCCCTGGCTCATATCTATCCCCTTTTTCTGCGCTCTCAGCTTGGAATAATTTATTTTATAAACAGAACAGAAAGAGCAGAAGTTTCGGACTATGTCATTCCCTAGAGTGAGTGCCTCATGCTGCTTGTGAAGAGTCTTTTCTGGGAAGACGTCTTGACAAGTCCCTTGTTTACTCCTTCCTCTTTGGTGTAGAATCAAGGGAAGGTTGGTAAATAGTGATTGCACAGCATTCAAAATAAAGACTTCAGGCTACAAAATAAAAAGAGGTTAATCAAGGTCTCTACTTGTCTTTCCCCTGCTGCATGAGAAGGAGGAACTGGATCTCTCACACTGTTCTTCACATCACTCTCTCTTTTGGGGCTTTTAATTGCAGAATTTTTCCTTGTCCCTTTTAGGGATATGTATGAAACCCCTAGGCCTATTGCAAACACCTGACATTAAGTTTGTGCAGCACTACACAGGCCATTCTTGTGCAGAACAGGAGAGGAGCTAAATTAATTCCTAAGGCAATGAGGTAAAATTACTGTGAGGAAAGGAAGAACCCTGAGACATGAATACTTTTACAATACAGTCGCGCTGCAAAAGGATCAGTGTTCACTGAACTTCTCAGCACAAAGAAGGATGAAAAATGCTCTGTGTAATCGAGTAGCTTGAAACGAATTTTATAAACAGAGTGAGATAGCATTTAATTCTTCCGTACTTCAGTTTTACACTCCTACATAATTAATACACAGCTGGCAATTCTGGGTTTTCTTTTACAGGATGTGTTTTCCAAATTGGTACAAAGTATAAAACATTCATGTTTTTGTAATAGCAAAAATGTTTCATTCATTTAGAAGGTGAAACAATCAGAATTAAACCAGGGGTGATGTGTGGGTGGTTTTGGTACCGTTTCTACTCAAATTTGTCACTTGCAGCAACAGGTGGAGTTTGCTGTGCTTGTCGTGTCACAGAAAACTCAAGTATCAGGGAGCACCAGAATTCACTGGCTGTGAAAGGGCCCAGCACCTCTGCCCTTTCTTTTGAGTTCAGGCAGTGAAACAGCTACTGTGTTTGATAATTGCTAGGCCAAGGGCAGCTGAAATATACTGTTTCATGGTCTGTGTTCAGGCTGTCAAAAGGACCTCAGACTTTGCAACTGTTGTGATTGATCCAAGATCAGTCCCTTCTGGGTTTGTAGCCTGCCAGAAACCTCCTGAGGTTATAAATCCAGTCCTCCAATAAATCCATGTTTCAGGGGCTATGGTGCCTGAGGAGCTTCCAGGCAAGGTAAAGCTGCTGAAGCTCAGAGCATCCTGGGTACTTGCACTGGCTCACCCCAGAGGAGGCACAAGTAACTCACCCTGAGCTAGGGGGAAGGAAAAGGCAGTGAGAACACTGCCATTCCTGGTCAGGGAAAGAAGGTCAGTCTTCACTGCAAGAATGGACATCCACGAATCAGAACTGTCCCCCTCCTTTCTTTCCCTAGCCACTCCGACTGTTTAACTCCCAGAAGCTGCCTCCATGAGCAAAAATATGGACACCAGACCCTCTGATGGCATCCAGCATCCCTGGAATTGTTACCCCATCCCTGAAAGCATCCAAGGTCAGCTTGGTTGGAGCCCTGAGCAACCTGATTTAGTGGTTGGCCTCCCTGCCCATGGCAGGGGATTGGAAGTCGATCATCTTTAAAGTTCATTGCAACCCAACCATACTATCATTCTATAATTCTGTGATCCATTTGGGATGGCCATCATAGGGGATTCTGTGAGACTCAAAACCATGAAAAAAAAGCCTATCCAGTAACATATGTCCTCAGTTTTGGACAGAACAGAGGGAAAATTTGGAAGGAATTTTGTGAGGTTTGAATGTACCAAAGAGGAATATTAGATTACACTTTGAAGTTTCCGTGGACCTTGAATTACTGGAAGAGAAATAGTACTAGGGATTATTTATCAACAAAGATCAGCATGAACTGCATCTCAGTCTTGAGGTGATTAAAAAGAGACAGATCTGGGCAGAGGCAACTCTTCTGTGCTTTCTACATTATACTTCAGCATTAAAAGTTATATAAAGTGGCAATACATTTTTTAGCAGAAAACCTTACCAGTTGTATAATTTATTCTACCCTTTGTATCACAATGAAAAAGTCTATTTCAACAGTTTATATGTATTTGAGTTATGAAGCATTATATGTAAAGATGGCAGAAACATTCTTGAAACAGAACTGGGGTCATGATTAAATGGTTAACTTATTTCCCAAATGAATGAGAAAGGAAACAGGGTGCTGCAACCTTTTGCTCTCACTTCCTCATGAGAGAAGATGTAGAGGCTGTCCCAGAGAGAGCGGGGCTGTTGTGCACACACGTCTCAGGCAGCCATGGGGAACTGGGTGGAGAACGAAGGACTGTCCATCTTCGTTGTTGTAAGTACAATTTTATTGTGGTTCGTGTCTAGTGAAAAGTTGTACAGAAAGCTGTGCGAAGCAATTCTCACTGCGCCAGTGAAAGATGCACCTGATTATGCTGAAATTGGGGCAGCAAATGCATGGAAATGCTTCAAGGGAATAATTTTTAAGGAGCTCTCTGGTATTTCAGTTGCTGTAAGCTTTATTGTTAACTGAGAAATGGTCATGTATTAACTTTGTTTTGTTAGAAATAGTTTAGTTAAGCAAAACAAAAAACTTTAAAATTCACTTAACCATGTGCACTTCAACAGCAAAAGCAATTAAAACAATCACCCTTTTTTGCACTTTTATGAACAGAAGTGGGTGTAACTGAAAGCACAGTGTCTTGACAGTATAAAATATTTATTAATGTCAGATTCAAGAATTTAGAGCAGAGATTCATGAATCTTTCATTAAGACAACTAGTATTTGAATTGAATTTGCTTACAGTTTGCATAGAGGGGCTGTGAAAGTAGGTTAAATTAATTTTGAGCAAGATTTAAAAGTATGGAAAATCCTAGTTGCATTTACAAGTGCTAAAGACTAAGCAGGGCAGTCCTCCTTGGAGAAAACTAAGTTTATATTCTAGTGTTTCCTTTTTTTTACTTCACTGTGTGATACAAGGGCTAAAGGTATACCCTTCTACATATATTATGTACATATACA